>JAEQBH010003218.1:0-226109 GCA_016808115.1 Tetrastigma voinierianum | reverse complement strand
CCATTTATTGATGAAAGTGGGCATCGAAAACTCGCACTAACAAAGCCTTTAGACAAGGATAACTGTTGTCATGTGCATATGCATCTAACCCAATATTTCATGAACGGACCAAACATATTAAGATAGATTGTCATTTTGTTTGTGAAGATTCAGTTGGATTTTATCTCTACAAGATATGTTAAGACTGGAGAACAATTAGGAGATATTTTCACAAAACCTTTATCGTGATCAAGTCAATTATCTTGTGAATAAGCGGCATGCATCACATTTATGCTTCTTATAGGAGTGTTATAAGATTGTAGAATTAGAAACTAATGGGAAAAAGGAAACATGTATTCATGTAGAGTTAGGAAACTTCATATTCTTTCCTATTTGGTTTAGGATTGTTTTGTATATAAATAGGTTGTTTGTGATCAATGAAAAAACACAATTCTTTCTTCAATTATCTCGGATTACACTCACAAAGTTCAATGATTAAAGAAAAGTTGCAAAATAGGCACCAAAGAGCACTAGTCTATGCTATTTCTACAAGAAGGGATCACAATTTGACATGCACGCAACATTGCAATAATATCATTTCTACACACTGAAAGAAGCCCACAAACTTATGCCCTAGTAGATATGAAAAAACTAGTGTTGAATATTATAGCATATTTTATGGATATTCCATGGAATCTCCTATAGTTTTCCTTTCCTAGAACTTTCCTTCTTTGTATTTATTTATTTATTTATTTATTTTGATAAACTTCCTTCTCTGTATTTATTCTTCTTCCTTTAGTATTTTATCTTCCTTCCTTTTGAGTTGTATTCATTCATGTATAAATACGTAGCCTTGTATCATTGTTTATACACTCAATAAGAAAATTAGAACCTTTTCTTCCTATTGCTTCACAGCTAGCAAGCATGAAAATCCAACAAATCAAATTTGACTTTGTTTAACAGTTCAACACATAAGTTTCAAGGAAAAAAATTCAAACAAGTCCATGATGGCGATGGCCCCAAAACTAACGAGAAATAGAAATGGAGAAAAATAACTACGAAGTTGGAACTAAAAAATCTAACATCATTGCCAAAAAAAGAAAAGAAGGCCATATTGAAAAATATTGGATCCATTTTTCTAAAGAGATTATGAACTCCTTGTTATAACATATATCTAGTTTATATATAGAGTTGTAACCTATTAGGAAATCATTTTATGAGTCAGAATCTATTGCATGGCTAGATTGGCTATATATATATTCAATTGATCAATGAAAATATAAACGACTTATTCCACCACTCCTTGTTCAGCTTTCTACATGGTATCAGCCTAGGGTTTGAATTTTCCAGAAAAAAAGGAAAATTTTGTTGAAGGAATTTCAGAGGAACCTAGGGTTCGAAAGGTGTGCTTTTGAAAAACAGTGTTTAGGAGAGTGTGACACGACACTACCCCCATAAGGAGGTGCGCAAACCTTAGGCGACCCCAGCCACCAAGTCTGGTGGCCGGGGCTATGCAAAATAGCCTTGTTTCCCACGAGCCAGCGCGTGGTGGTGCATGAGGGAGCATGGGCCATCCTCCGATGACGCGCCTCCTCCTCCTCCAACATTGTCTGCCGTCGAAAATCCTCCCCAGCCACCTACATCCCTTGTCTGATGCCTGTAACAGTGTTTTTCAAAAGATTGTGTCCGTTAACTAATGTTTTCCTAAGGTTTCTTCCTACTTTCCTTGATTCCTTCCAGATACTGTAACATTAAGAGGTGATTTGTGGATTTTGGGACTAAATACATTTAGGTGGTGTTTTTCATGGAAAGGTGTTCTTCATACAAGATCCTATTTTTCGGGTATTTTTCGGATTTCCGAGGCTTGTTCAAGTTAGATCTACTTCCATGACCAACACGAAACCCTCAGAAGGAGTCATGTGTCATTATTGCCATAATCCAGGACATGTACGCCAGAATTATAGGAAGCTATAGAATAAAATCAGAAGATTTCAAATTACTCATCATCGTAAATCACTAATCCGCATCCGCTCTATCAAGACACTCACGAGTCAAAACCAACACATGTTTTATTTCCTCTTCCTCCACATGGTCATCACCTCAAGAGCCACCGACCACACTTACGTATAATCTCTAGCTTATTTACTACATTTCGCCACACCCTTCTACCTCTACTATTACTCCTTACAACAGTCAACATCTTCAGGTCCTCGTGGCTTAGGGACACCATTCGACTCCTCTAATCACTTGACCTGCTCGAAGTTTACCACAATTTTCTTTAATTTAATTTCTATGAGTAAACTCACTGTACACTTAATCAAGCAAAGATCTCATTCTTTCTGATCATTGCTTGATTCAGAATCTTTCGACGGCTGATTATCGGGCTCTATGACTCGAGCTCCGTATGGTCTTTACATCCTCGGGCACAGGTGTCAAAGTCCCGTTTGTTTGTTCCGGGTTGTTACTCCATTCGAATTACATCAGTTGCCCTCAATATCCTCCATTTGTTAAAGAAGCTATATCTCGCTTTCTAGCCGCCCATCCTCATTGAATCAGAGTCGTGGCCAATATGCTAAGCTTCATCGAGTGCATTTGAGTCCTAGAGTCAATAAACGAGCTTCCGCTCCTTTTGAGTTAGTTCATTCTGATGTTTGGGGTCCTTGTCCAGTTTTTTATCCGACTAAGTTTAAATATTCGTTACCTTTGTGGATGATTTCTCTCGTGTCACTTGGCTTTATCTAATGAAAAGTCGTTCTGAGCTTTTTTCTCATTTTAGTGCCTTTTGTGCTAAAATTCAAACACAATTTCATGTCTATGTTCAAACATTGAGAAGTGATAATGGCAAGGAATATTTGTCGAAACTTTTTTCAATCCTTCATGTTACAAAATATAATTCTCCATCGACTCGTGTTGATAAACCCTCTCAGAATGGGGTAGCTGAGAGAAAGAATAGACATCTTCTTGAGACTGCTCGAACCCTTTATTCCAAATGAATGTCCCTAAACATTTTTGGGTCGACAAAGTCTCCACAACTTGTTTTTTGATTAAAAGAATGCCCTCATCTGGTTCTTAATTGGACTGCTCCTTACCACCAGTTGTTTCCAAATAATCTGTTGTTCCCTACTGATCCAAAGGTCTTTTGATGCACATGTTTTGTTCGGGATGTCTGTCCTCAAGTCTCTAAACTTGATATGAAGTCCTTAAAGTGTATCTTTGTGAGATATTCTCATGTTCAAAAAGGATATAGGTGTTATTGTCCCACTATTCAACGTTACTTTGTGTTTGCCGATGTTGCATTCATTAAGACTAGCCCATTTTCCTTCCGTCATCAAGCATAAGTCAGAAGGAAGAAAACTCGCTTATTCATACGATTAGCTCAAATTAATGGTTCCCTCCTCCCAACCTACTCAAGTAAAACCGCCACTGTGCTTATTAATTCTACGCCTAACACCCTAGTCTCGAGCCCTCTACTACCGCTTTCGACATCGATCCGGGCCTCGGGATGATCTTCCTATCGTTTTGTACCAGAACATCATTATGTTCACCCAATTTCCTCATTTTGTTCTTATAACCTTTTGTCATCACATTCATGTTCTTTTATTGCATCCTTGGATTCTATCTCTCATTCGAAACCGTCCCGAGGCTCATTCATCCCGGTCGACTTAGCGCCATGGTGTGGAACAAACGTGAAGCTTGTATTTATTAAATCTAAGATTTAATCCCTGTGATAGTTACCTACGGAAGAAAGCCACTGGATCGGTCATTGGTGTTTGCGAAGCAGTTAACCCATGGTTCAATTGCTCGATTGAAAGCACGACTTGTGGTTAAGGGGTACGCTTAGACCTATGGCGTGGATTATTCTAACACTTTTTCCCTGTTGCTAAGATGACATATGTTCACTCTTTTATTTCGATCAAGCATTACTACCGGGATATCCACCTGGGCCTTTATATTACGAATGTCTTCTTCTCGCGACCTTCAGAAGAGGTGTATATGGAGCAACCTCCGTGGTTTGGTTGCCTGCTGCAGATATGGGTCGTTGTCACCAAAAGTCTCGTATGGTTTGAAATAGTCCCCACGCGGCTTAAATTCAACCTTGCCGCCGAGGAATTTGGCATGCAGAAAAGTAAATTTGACCACTTCTTCTATAAGAACTCTAGTTCAAGTATCATAATTGTCAAGTAAGATATATGGATGATATCATATCAATGAAATGACTTAAATGCATCTCATCTCTTAAGATTTCTTCAGAGCAATTCCATACTAAGGACTTAGTGGATGCTAAGATACTTTGGGTATCAGTTATGCGGTTAAACATGGAATCTTCTGATTCCAATGAAATATGTTCTCGATCGCATTGTCTGAGACTGTAGTTAGTGGTAAACCATGCAGTTCCCTATGGTTTTAGGCGTACACCTTACTAGAGAAGGCGAAACATTTGAGGATCCTGAGAGTTAGAGAAGACTAGTTAGGAAGTTAAATTTCCTTACGCACTCGTCCCGACATCGCTTCGGGCCGGTCACCACAGAAGTCAAGATACGTCCCAAGCCTCCAACCCAGAGACCATTGGGCAGTTGTTGAACAGATTCTATGTTACTTGAAAGGAGCCCCAGGATGTGGTATTTTATACGGTAATCATGGGTATAATAGAATTGAGTGCTTTTCTTATACAGATTGGGCAGGATCTAAGGAAGACAAGAGATCCACTTCGAGGTACTGTGTGTTTGTTGGAGGGAACCTAGTCTCATGGAAGAGTAAGAAACAAAGTGTTGTCTCTCAATCTAGTGCAGAGTCAGAATATAAAGCAATGACATACCAGGCAGCTGATCATGTGGCTCCATCAACTCTTGATGGAAGCTCAGATTGAGACACCAAATCCCAAGAAAACTCCGTGTGACAAACTGCATCACCCTTCATATCGTCTTAATCCATTCCATGAACAAACTAAGCATATCGAGATGGGGATCAATATTTCATTCTCGGTAAAATTCAACTCGCTTCGATTTCTACAGATATGAAGAATGAAGAACAATTTGGTGATATCTTCACAAAGGTCCTGGCAGGGACCAGTTATTATTTCATGTAACAAGTTGAACATGATTAATATCTATGCTCCAACTTGAGGGGAAGTCTTATAACATATATCTAGTTTACATATAGAGTTGTAACTTATTAGAAAACTTGTCTTATAGAGTTGTAATCTATTAGGAAGGTTAGATTGGTTTTTGTATATATATGTATTCACAATGGATCAATGAAAAATATAAGGAATTCATTCCTCCAATTCTTTTGTCTTGCTTCCTACACTCCTAAATGAAACTGAAATAGAATCTGACAATACTATATCCTTTTTCATTTCAGAATATCAACATTATTTTCACAAAAAAGGATAGAACTAAGATGCCTAGATACAGAGGAGCACGACAAGCAATAGAAAAATAAGAAGAAAGGAGTTACCAGTCATCCTGATAGTGAAGATACTCATTATCGTGGTTGAAGAGTACTCCTGGTTGGTTTGGATCTTGTACAAATCTCTGCATAGTTGATCGTGTGAAAAAACCACCGTCTGGAGTTCGTATTCGCCATGACAAATTTCCCACAAGTTTGTTGGACTCTATGTGGAATTCATGTAATTGGCAATCAAAAGTATCAAATGTGGGATTTAGGCCACTAGTTATGAACCACTTCCCACTGAAATCTGCAATGTTAAAGTTCTGAACAAGAACAGCTGGGTCTGGAACAGGAAACTCTCCCATATCAGATTTTCTAGGCACGCATTTCTTTCGTGAGACGGCACACTCATTAAATTCATCTACCACATTGTTTTCAAAAAGGTCCCCACATTTAATCTGCAAAAGTAAAAAAGGGGAGAAACTTATTAGACAGAAACCATCTTCCACAAAAATGAAAAATGCATTAAGAGGAAAATGAAGACTAACCTGGCATTCAGTCTCATCAGGTCTGTTGTTGCAGGTCTGGAGACAAGCAACATTGGCTGCACAAGATGGGTTAGCAATACACTTGGCGAGTTCCAACCTGGCAAGAAACAGAGTTCCATTAACTAGAAGGTCAAATTAAATTTCAGGTCTATATCAAGCATTTAGAGGGACAGGAAAAAGGAAAGAGAAGAAATTTTAAATAATGGAACATAAAATTTTTAAAGAGAAGAATGAATTTTAAGGTCACATCAACTTAAGAAATAGAAAGATATGCAAGCACCATCAAACTTCTAGTCTCTCCTTCTGTCATATGCCAATATTATGGCAACTATTGCAATCACAATAATTCAAGTTATACAGTTTTTCAGTATTTTTTTTCCCACTAGAATACAAAGAAGCTCAGAACCTGCTAGCTAGTATTGCAAGAGTCTTTGGAATTGCGTAGATGTAGATCAAAGCTTTTTCCATTTGGGAATGGATAAAGCTAAAATGTGTTTTTGGCAATCCTGGCCATGCTTCATTAATAGGTTCTCTTATGTCAGGTACAACTTAGTTAGATACCTTATTAAGGTTTCTTATTCTGAGGTGGTTGGTTGGTGTGTGGTTCGGATTTTTGCAGCACCATCTTCCGCCTGCCCCAGCCTACCAGAGGAGCATATTGGGCTTTGAACCCATTTGGCAAGTTGGGAACTAATGACGATCCTGGTTGCTTCTGCTGATGTTATGGCACCCAGGTTTACTAATTGGTTGTCCATTATTCGAGATAGCCGGCATTATTTGATAAAAGTGGGAATCATGCAACACCAACTGCCCATTACTTGAGATAGCCGGCATTATTTGGGAAAGGTGGGAGTCATGCAACAGTAGTGTACAAGGTTCAAATCTCAATGGAAAACGAATTTTCCTAATACACATTTTAATTACGATCTTTATTTTCTTCTCTCAACCGGTGACTTTTTCTAAATTGTTTTATTGTTAGTGAGGCAAGATTTCTCTTTGTCATAACCTACTTTGATTTTGTAATCAGAGATAATTGATGGAAACATTGTGTATATTATTGATCACAAACTACCTATTTATATACAAGATAATCCCAAATCAAATAGGAAAGAATATGAAGTTTCCTAACTCTACATGAATGCATGTTTTCTTTTCCCCAAAGCCTAGTTTCTAATTTTGCCAATACTATAACACTTTCCCCTCAAGTTGGAGTATAGATGTTGGATCATGCCTAATATGTTACAAAGATAAGTAGATAACTAACTCGATCCCCACTCAAAGATTTTGTAAAAATCTCCTACTGCTCTCCGCCTTTACTTATCTCTCGTAGATCAACCCAACTAGATCTTCTTACGGAAAAAATGACAATCTATCTCAATATGTTTGATTCGTTCATGAAATGCCAGGTTAATGCTATATGCATGGAAATTTGATTATCATACCAAAGCTTCGCCGGTATTGAAGTTTTGAAGCCCACTTCCATCAATAACTGACATATCCACATGATCTTGCATATAAACTGTGTCATGGCTCTATACTCTGACTCCACACTAGACCATGGAGATTATAACACTTTGTTTACACTTCCATGAGATCAAAATTCCAAAAAAGACACAATATCCTAAGGTGGATCTCCTATCTTCCTTAGATCCTACCCAATTTGTGTTAGAAAAGCACTCAATTCTAGTATGCTCATACTTCTTATACAATATTCCACATTCATGAGGTTCTTTCAAGTAGCATAGGATATGCTCTATAGCTACCCAACGATTGACTGTGAGAGATGAAATATACTGACTCAAAACACTTATTGAATAGCAATATCTGGGCGAGATACTGTAAGATAATTCAATTTCCCAACCAATCTTTCAGATTCTCGCGTGTTCAAATAGTTCTCCTTCCTTAGTGATTTGCACATTAGGAGCCATAGGATTACTACAAGGTTTGGCACCCAATTTCCCTGTCTTAGATAACAAATCAAGCACATATTTCCTTTAAGAAAACAGAATTCCCTGCTTACTTCTTATGACTTCAACACCTAAGAAATATTTCAACGTTCTTAAATCCTTTGTGTGAAACTAATTGTGAAGAAAGGATTTAAGAGATTTGTGATACTCAGAGTCACTCCCAAAGATGACAATATCATCCACATACACTACCAATAGAATAATTCCATAACTGGAATTCCTATAAAAGACAGAGTGATTTGACTTGCTCTTTTGCATGCTAAATTTCTCAACTACCTAACTGAATTTGCCAAACCAAGCACGAGTACTTTGTTTTCGTTAAAAATCATAGGATATTCTTAGGATATTCTCTAACTCATCTCCTTCCTTTCTTGTATATTATTTTCCTTCCTTTTAGTATTTTAATTGTGTCTTCCCGACTCCATATAACAGGTAGGACCCATGTGCCATATTTTACTCGCTCATTCATTCAATAAAGAAAAACATTCTTTTTTTCTCTCATTTCACATGATATCAGAGCCATGGTTGGTTCCGAGTGAGCTCCTCTTTCCAACAACCATCTTCCTCATTTGATCTTCTCCAATGCATCGGCGATCTTTCCGACGGACCTTCTCCTACGGATCTAATCCGGAACACCCCTCCGACGGATCTTCTTCTGCGGGACCTTCTCCACGAACCTCTTCATTCCTCTTCGACGAACCCTTCTACGAATCTTCTCCGTCTTCCGACCTTCTCTCCGTTGACCTTCTCTAGCAGATCTTCTCCGGCCGACCTCTCCGTCGACCTTCCCAGCGCATCTTCTCCATCAAATCTTCTCCTACAACCCTCTTAGGGCTAACCCTCCTCGCGCACTTTCCGCCGATCTTCCAATGGACCCTCCGAAGAACACTTCCAAATAAGTACATATGTAACAAGCTTGGTGCATATGTATATGCTCTAGCTTAAGGGGGAGTGTTGAGAATCATACGATATTTTTAGGACATTATCTGGTGTATCTCCTTCCTTTCTTGTACATTATTTTCCTTCCTTTTTGTATTTTATTTGTTTCCTTTTTATGTCTTCCTAACCTATATAAATAGGTAGGACCTATGTCGCATTTTTTTTTACTTTACCACTAGTCTAATAAAGAAAACATTATTTTCTTCTCATTTCACAATTTCAAACCATACAAAGATTCAAGATCTACACACCTTCTATCTCCTTGAGCAACAAAACCTGGAGGTTTCTCCATGTAAAATTCTTCCAATAGATCTCTATGCAGAAATGCATTTTTGATATCAAGCTTATGCAAGTCCCAATCATGAGAAGTAGCAAGGGAGATAAACAAACTAATGTGATATTAGCTTTTGCAAATTAAGAGGTAGCCGTAATGTATCAATCAACTCCATAAGTCTGAATATAACCCTTACCAACAAGACGGGCCTTCAATCTAGCAACAGACCCATCAGGATTAAACTTTATTGCATACACCCAATGACAACCAATAGCCTTCTTTCCAATAGGTAAAGGCACCAAGTCCCATGTATAATTGTCAGCTAAAGCTTGCATTTCATCCACCATAGCAATACGCCAACCAAGGTGAGATAAAGCCTCAAGGACTGTGGTTAGAAGAGAGATAATCTGTATGCACAGTGAACAAGACGGGCACAACAAATGGTTATAGGAAACAAACGAAGAAATTGGGTGATCACACTAGCATTTCCCTTTACGGGGAGCAATCGGAAGATCATCACTCTAGACTAGATCTGATGACAAAGCAACCGATGTTGGACAAGAGACTGGAGGGTTTTGGAGCTAAGAGTACACCTGAGTACTGGGAGGTTTAACGGAAAACGGGAATGGGAACGGGATCTGGAGTAGGAACTAGTGAGGAAACAATATAGACTAATAAATCATCATCATCCTCCTGACTAGTAACAATAGAAGAAGGGGAAAACGGGATAGTCTCAAAGACGGCAACATCAATAGACACAAAGTAATGTCGAATAGTGGGACAATAACACCTATACCCTTTTTAACACAAGAATATCCCACAAAGATACACTTTAAGGACTTTGGATCAAGTTTAGAGACTTGAGGATGGACATTTCGAACAAAGTATGTGCATCCAAATACCTTGGGCTCAATAGAGAACAACGGATTATTTGGAAACAACTGGTTCTAAGGAGTAGCACAATTAAGAACCGATGAGGGCATCTTGTTAATTAAAAAACAAGCTGTGGAGATTGTGTTGACCCAAAAATGTTTAGGGACATTCATCTAGAACAAAAGGGCTCGGGCAGTCTCAAGAAGATGCCTATTCTTTCTCTCAGCTACCCCATTCCGAGAGAGTGTATCAATACACAAGGTCTAATGGAGAATCCCATGTTGTAAAATAAAGGACTGAAAAGGTTCCGACAAATATTCCTTAGCGTTATTACTTCTCAATGTTTGAACAGAGACATGGAATTGTGTTTGAATTTCAATACAAAAGGCACTAAAATGAGAAAAAAAAACTCCATTCAACTGTTCATTAAATAAAGCCAAGTGACACAAGAAAAATTGTCAACAAAAGTAATGAAAACTTAAACCCAATGGGAGACATAACTGAACAAGGACCCCAAATAGCGGAATTAACTAACTTAAAAGGAGCGGAAGCTCGTTTATTGACTCTAGGACTCAAATGCACAAGATGAAGCTTACCATATTGGCACAATTCACAGTTCAATAAGGATAGACTAGAAAACTAAGGGCATAGCTTCTTAATAGAGAGAGAAGCATGACCCAAGTGACAATGTAATTCAAATGGGGTAACAACTTTAGAACAAGCAATAGCTTCGCACCTCTTAGGTCAGGCTGGACGTAGAAACCCCTGTACTGCCCTTACTAATAATCCTCTTCGGGCCTAAAGATTATGAATCTACAATAATTAGGAAAGAATGAAATACCGTAATTAAGAGTACAAGGAGTTTTACTTCACAAAAATTAAATTAAAATATAATCTGCGGGTAGACCAATAAGAGGTCAAAGTGATTTGAGGAGTAGCATGACTTACTTTTTACCTAAGGACACAAGATGTTGACCCATATACAACGGTAACAGTAAAGGTAGAAGGGTGTTACTGAAACGTAGTAAATAAGTTGTAATTACCTATCATGTGATCGATGGCTCCAGAGTCAATAACACATGGAGGAATAGGAAATAAGACGTGTCGTTTTAATTCGACTCAACGAGCGTAGCGATGCTGTAAGTGTATAATGTGCACTTGGCGATTTACTTTATAACCGAACAAACTTAAATCTTTGATTTTTATTCTACAACTTCCTACAATTCCAACGTACACGTCCTAGATTATGATAATAATAACACAACTCCTCTCGAAGGTTTCTTGTCAGTCATAGAAGCAGATCTAACTCAAACAAGCCTCTAAAAATCCGAAAAATACCAAAAAAAAATAGGACCTTGCAAGGATAAGGACCACATTTCCACGAAAAACACTTCCGTGGAGTAGAATTTGGCCCTAAAATCAACAAAACACCTTTAGACCTCAAAGAAGTCAAGGAAAATAGGCAAAAAAAACCTAGGAAAATAGGTTGTCGAAACTAAAAGTGTTTG
Organism: Tetrastigma voinierianum; assembly: GCA_016808115.1. Lineage (NCBI taxonomy): Eukaryota > Viridiplantae > Streptophyta > Magnoliopsida > Vitales > Vitaceae > Tetrastigma > Tetrastigma voinierianum. The sequence continues at coordinate 214,630 of JAEQBH010003218.1, read as the reverse complement.
AAAAACACTGTTGCAAGGCTTGGACAAGCTTGGAAGATGGCTAGGGCTTACTGTAGGTGGTCAGTGACCAAGGTGGAGAAGTCCGATGATCGGCGGCAAGTCCATTCGCCGGCGCATGGAGGACAGTGTCTAAGAGAAGATTCACATGTGTTCTTCACATGCAGCTTTTCCGACGGCTGGATTCCGGGGACTAGCTGATCTGGGGGTGGTGCTCCTCCTTATGGTGGCTGTCACCCACAAACCACCCTAAATTGGTGTTTCAAAAAACTCGCCCCTCTTGCCCCTCTAGGGCTCTTCCGAAATTTCTCAAACAAGTTGCCTTTTCTAGGGCAAATTCAAAACCTTGCAATGATACCATGTAATCAGAGATAATTGAAGAAAAAATTGTGTATATTATTGATCACAAACTACCTATTTATATACAAGACAATCCCAAATCAAATAGGAAAGAATATGAAGTTTCCTACCTCTACATGAGTACATGTTTCATTTTCCCAACTAGGCTCTAATTCTACCATACTATAACAAATTAATTGTTTGTTTCTTTTTGCTTATCTTATATCACCTCGTCTGTGACTATGTACTAAGGGAAGGGAAAGAGGTGCTTGGTTTAGTTGAAGAATTTCAGGCAATAATGTTCCACCATTGATTGGTTTTCGACTCGTAGAGGATGTGGGAGTCAACTTAGCAACTGGAAGTCTGATAAAAGGGGAACTATTTCTTCCAAAAGGTTACCTCTCTTGAGATACATCGCTCACCATCTTTATATGGCTCTAAACAATTATTTTTTAACACAATCAAAGCAATTATGTCAATGCTGGTCCTAGACCATTAGAAGAGTCTTGGCATGACAGCAAAAATATTTTGAGACATTTATCACTATGAAAGATCCCACTCCCATTTGAATGGTATCTTACACCAAGGACAAGCATGGCCAATGCAGATGAATTCCAAGACATACATAAAAAAAAAATTTAAAAGAGAGAGAGAGATTTTGTTAGTTACAATTAGAGTCAAATTATGGCTAGTAGTCTTGAGTCAAACAAAGATTAGTAGTTAGGATTAGAGTCCTAATAGGTTCTTAGAATTTTAATACATTTTGGATTTCTTAAAGATGCCTATAAATAAGGCTAATTGCTCTAAATCAAGAGGATATTTTGATTGAGCAATAATATTTCATTTTCTTTGCAATCTTTGCAATCCTTAATGGTGAGATTCCTAGAAGGCCTTAAAGAGATTCTAAGGTTTCTATCTATCCCCTTTTGATGTCATCTTCTCATTTTTGTTATTTATTTCTCTACCTTATCTTTTTTTCTATATTATTTCAATTTTATCCCTTGCTCCTCTCCCTAAACCCTAAGAAAATAAAACTCTAGCCCACCTACTTTGAGTATAGTCAACCTTTCTAGGGTTGCCCTACATTAGTTTTGGTATCAAAGGGAAAGTTCATGACATGAAGACATATGTAATGGAGGAGTGGAACAACGCATGCAAACATGATGGACATCGCAACCTTTTTCTGCAACCATTGATGAACGCAACAAAGTTGGATAAAGAAGAGGATTGACGATGTATTACATCTTTCAAACTTGTGTTGCTTGCCAAAAAAGACTATATACTTTGATTATTGATGGGGGTAGTTGCTCCAATCTAGCTTTAGAGGAGCTTGTTGAAACGCTTAATTTAAAGGCATAGGAGCATCCAAATCCCTACTAAATAGCATGAGTAAATGATATCTCCATTTTGGTTAGTTCCCGATGTCTAATGAAATTAAGTTTCGGTAAAAATTTTGAATTATTGATATGGTGTGATGTTGTACCAATGAAAGTTGTTCATATTGTACTTGAAGACCATGGCTTTTTTATGAAAAGGTCCAACATGATGGATATCGAAACACTAATATGCTTATACGTGATGGGAAGTGGGAGTAAGAAGATCCTTCGTCTAACGAAGTAAATTCCACCACTTAAGCAACCAGAAGTAAAATAAGTGCTCTTACAAGAGCCGTCAAATACACATTGAGAAGCAAGTTGAAGTTACTAGTAAGGAAGAGATAGTAAATAATGAATTTAGAATGCAACAAGTGATGGAACCAATCCTAGATAAAACAATAGAAGAGCTCAAAGAAGTTGTAGAAGCTTTAGAAGAATCGGTACTTAACTTTCCAAGTCAAAGCATTATCACGAGTGATGACAAACATGAAAATTTTGCTAAGGTTTATTTTGAACATCAGGAATTCAAGAATCTTATTCTTCTATGTTAATATTTTAGAACCCCTTTCACCTCCCACTAAAAGGTCTTGTAGTAAGAGGAAGGTATATTCACTTCAATTGGACCATGTCCAATCGATGTGGGACTTCCAACACTCCCCCTCACATCGAGGTTGGGTTTTTTCTTTTCTTTTCCCGGTCCTTTCAGAGGAAGGTAAGTGTGGAGCCTCCTCCATCGTGATACAAACACCTAGCCAACTCTAATACCATGTTAATATTTTAGAACCCCTTTCACCTCTCATTAAAAGGTCTTGTGGTAAGAGGAAAGTTCCTCTATATATATTCACTTCAATTGGACCGTGTCCAATCGATGTGGGACTTCCAACATTGTACAAGACAATTTACAAGAAGAATATGAGAAGAAACTCTCTACAAACTTGTTGAGAACACTTAGTAATTTTGAGAATTATTCACTTGTTTTACAACATTAGAAACTTTTTCAAAAACAAGACTAAGAGATACCATTGTCCTACCTTATCATCGTAAAGAGGCGACAAAGAAAGAAAGTGTGGAGGACATTGTTCGAGATATCAATTGATCATGTAAAATCACTAAAACTTGAAGACAAGTTTTTTCCAAGTCAAGGAAAATTGATGGGGATGAATTTCCAAGATATTCATTAAAAAAAAAAAAAAGAGATAATCTTTGTTATTTATGTATAAAATAAATTGGTGGTTAGTCGCTTTTGAGTCAAACTAAGATTAGTAGTTAGGATTAGAGTACTATGAACCAAATTATAACTAGAGTCATAATAGGTTATTAGAATTTTAATACATTTTCGATTCATAAAGATGCCTATAAATAAGGCAAATTGATGTAAATCAAGAGGATATTTGATTAAATAATAATAATTTGTTTTCTTTGCAAACCTAAATGGTGAGACTCCATTAACTTCCTTCTAGTTGAGACTTTTAGAATGCCTTAGAGAAATTCTAAGGTTTCTATCTATTCTCCTCACCTCATCCTTCCTGATTTTTTATTCATTCTTCTTTATCAAACTTAAATATTAGTTTATCTCCTGAAAATAACTTAAAATAATAAAAACCCTATCCTACCTACTTTGAGTGTAGGCAACCTTCTATGGTTGTCTTACATCAATGGTTGGATTCAATAACAGAGGACCATCAATGAACAAAGAAGTAAATTGGAAAATAGAATCCGTGACAAGAAATCGGAAGTTTGGAGCTTTGGAACCTAGGGACTCTAAAGAGCATTTAGGGTTCATGGTTAGTTTGATTGATTGATTTTTAGGCTTTTGTTCTACTTTTGATTTTTGTTTTACTTTTGATTTTTGTTTTTGTGAAATGAGATGTTAGTGCTAATATTTTTCTTTTATCGAATGAAATGGAACAAAGATTACATAGCAGAAACACCTAAATATATACAAAAGAATGGAACAAAAGGAAACAAAATAAAGGGTAAGGAAGGAAAATAAATTGTAAAAGTGAATTTAATAACGTACACAAATATAAGGTATAAATCAAAGAATATTTAGAGAATATTCTATGATTCTCAACATTCCCTGTAAAGTTCTTAAGATATAGTCATACGCACTCAAGCTCGTTATAAAGATGCGTTTGTTGTTCACTGAGAAGATCCAACGAAGAAGGTCCACTGAAGAGGAGAAGGTCCTTCGGAGAAGATCCTCCGAAGAAGATCTGACGAAGAAGGTCCGCTAAAGAAGGTCCACTAGAGAATGGTCAGTTTGAGCCTGAGAAGGTCCTGTCGGAGATGGTCTCGCTTCTGAGACGGTCTGGTCGGGGCGTTACTGGTAAGGCCCGCCAAGAAGGTCCGCTAGAGAAGAGAAGGTCCGCCAGAGAAGATGGTTGCCGGAAAAGAGGGCTCACTTCAGAACCAATCATGACTCTGATACCATGTGAAATGAGAGAAGAAAAGAATATTTTTCTTTTATTGAATGAGTTTGTTTAGCATTGGCATAGTATGTAGACACCTATATATATACAAAGAATTCAACAAAAAAGAAACAAAATAAAGGGTAAAATGAAGGAAAATAAAGTGTAAAAGGAAAGAGGATAATGTAAACAAAAGGTAGGAGATAAATCAAAGAATATCTACAGAACATTCTATGATTCTCAATAGTTTCCATTTGTTGTCATTATTTGAGTTATTTGTTCATTTGTTTTTGTTCTTTACTTCCTCTTTCTATTTTTTTTTAATTTGTTTTCATTTTTCAATTAAGGAGAGGATGATGTAGAAGTGTCAGACTTAGACAACAAGCATCAAACGAAAATTGTCCTGTGATTTCAGATTTACACCATGTTCCAAGATCAAAAACGGTTATTGAATCGTTGCAATTGTATTTCATATTTGTTTCATAATGATGAGTCTCAATTATGCTTTATGTTCTTGTTGTCATAAAAACAGTTATGCTTTACAACTACGTTGTCATACCTCATTTGCAAAGTAGATTTAATCATCCATACAAAAATCCTAAGATGTGGGATTGCTTAGGAGGCTCGGGTAGAAACCCCATAACTCGAGACCCAGCAAAGTGACTAAGTCATCCATAGGAGCTTTCTAAGGGAAGTCCTTTTCACCTTCACCAATTGACTTGATTAATGAGGAGAAACTGCTAAAACAACAATGCTTAGATTCTAAAGTTAAAGAGACGATAAAATTGTTGGTGAAAGAGCAAAGCTTCAAGAGATCTTGGCTTTGGCTCCATCATCGTCTCTTATTCGAAGCAAACAAATGAATTGGTAAAGAATCCTATGATAGAGGATCTTGTATTGGTTGTGCAATCAACAAGACATTCACCTTCTGTAGTGGATATCAAATACCTAGCAAACCAATCTGATTCAATAGTTACGGATAGGTCATCGAGGTTAAGGTATCAAGTAACCATCATCTTGTTATTAGAAAATTTGGTGATGCGACATGCCGATCATTTTCATTTTAGAAAGGCAAACTTTGCTACATAGTTTGAAGTGTGTTGACCTGTTACTTTGTAAATCAACCCTTAGAAACACGACAACACAAGCAAAGCAACTAGCCACAAAGCAACAAAACCTTCAATAGAGTTATTCAACCTAAAAGAGGGAACTTCATATATGGTCAAGGATAAGATTTTAGTGGATTCTAGAAAATACCGCATATGTCAAAGTAATGTGCAAGATTGATTTACATTGTCTTCTGGAGAACTAGGAAATATGGAGGAGCATAATCGGGTGTTTAATCGGTTAATAGGCAAATTGGTTGCTTGTGATGAGCAAAACTAAAATAAAGGTCATACATTGAGGTGGAGTTATGCGCATTTGAAAGCTTAGAGTTCAAACATTTTATTCCCCCAAATTTGGCTCCAACAGGAAATCCAATGACTTATCAAGCTAATTCGTGATTGGAAGCTTGTCTATGAATGTGGGCGAGGACCTAACTAGATCATAATTGGAGTATCATGTCATCCACATGCTTTTTTTTTAATAAACTGTGGGCCATCTTAGGATTGTTTATATTGCTAGGTAATTGTCAAGGGCTTGGATTAAATGAGCATGGTGATGCAAGTTTAAGAGAGAGGACATGGTCTCCTTCAAAGGCTTCAAGGAAGGGAAAGCAAATTGTCATAGAAGTGCCAAATGAAAGTGAAAGGGTTTTTCTTGACAGGTCAATTAGAAAATAAACCTGCCAAAAACACTAGACTAATAAAACAAGAAAAGCAACATGGAAACAATAACAAAATAAAACAAAACATACACAATTCCAAGTTTATGTAGTTCACGCAGCGACTACATTCCGTAGCCGCTATAGATCTTCACTATAGGAGAAATGGAATACAAGTGTTTACAACACTACACCTTACAACCAAGTTTCAATTACACCCAAGATGATAAAAATTTAACCTCAAGAAAGCCTCACTTTTAGTATTTTCCTTCTCTTTTTTCCAGGATCACTATCCTTTCCTATCAATAAACATGATGCACTTTCATGGATCTAAATGATAGAGTCACTTGTCCTTTCAAACCACATTAGTTAAGTTGCTAGTGGTAGTGGGTCTTGTAGAAATGTGTACCCCTTCAACATAATCAAGAATTGTACATGGAGGAAGTTCTACAGTACATTTCAAGATTACAATGCACACAATGACTTAAACGAAAACACCTCGGGTTGGAAGAGTTATTTCTTTGTGAGAGTTTGAGGCCTCCTCACTTGTGTGTCCATGATCTTTGCTTGTCTATTGCAAAGTGTCACTTGTGTGTATAAGTTTGGAAAGGTTTTGGGGTTAGATTCATTATTTTATCTAGTCAAGAGATTTTTCCTTGGGAGTCACAAATCTGCTAAGAATATAATTTTTGTGCATTTTTGAAGAAAATCTGTTTGCATAGCCCTATTGACTAAATGAAACTGAATTGTTTATTTTTGTTTTCACTCTTTGTGAAGGATATCTTTAATTTCATTTGATGAACACAATGAAATTTAATGCAACTGAGAAACAAATGATCATCAGAGCTTCAGGAAATTGTACAAGTAGATTAACAAAATGGACTACCTTAATACACTTCCCTGGAAATGCGCAGATGTTTGTGTAAGAGATTAACTACACCAATGATGTTAATATAGTGAAATTCTGTTCTAACACAATTTTGCATAAAAGCAAAAAGAGGAAGTTTTTTATTACATGGGCTAATAGTGGAGCACTAGCTATCATTTTTCTACTCAAGCACAAAGTATTTGGAAAAACATTTGAACCAAGGTAGAGAGAATACCTACACTCCTTCAGCAAGCAAGTACATGTTTTGAGAGTTAATTACTAGCATCAAATATTGCTGGAACAAGCAAACATTGTGCAAGCTAGCACAATTAACTACTTATAAAAAATGCAACTGGCTCCATTCCTTTAAAAGATTCAATATTGTTGCCACGGGAAATTCATGTAACTCTTCTACCTTAAAAGACATAAAAAGAATAGTCAGGAACATAAAAATTATGATTCTAATTATTACTAAGCAACTTTGCATATGAAAACAAGAGAATACATCTTTCTGTATCTACCTCAGGTAGAATGTTATTACTGCTTGGAGAAATCTTGTGTGACCTGTGTGAGAGAAGATTTGGATATTTGGACACCACCCGTATACAGTTTCTGCAAGATCTTAATAGCTTGGAATGTCTTGAACTTCCGCATTTGGATGAAACTTTGACCATAACTACTCCATGAACATGTACAGACCCCTTCCTCAGAAACCTTTCTCTCCTTTTAAGCCATGATGCACAACATGAACTGATACTTTCATCATGGGAGAAACAAGTTGGATGTGCTGCCAATGCCATATTTTTATACGTGTCTCTCTACTGCAACCAGAGTACCACTCAAACATGCCAGTCGATCTCCATTTCTTTGGCAATTAAATAAGATATCGAATGATCAACATTAATACAAAAAAGAACACAGCTGGTCATCAATATGATTGTATAATTTCAAAAATAAGCCTACAAGCATCCCAGGAGACACATTCAAAAAGCTCCAACTCTTAGCATCATCATAATTTTCGAAGAAAGATATAGAAAAAGGGTATTGAAGCATGAATCTTCATTTACATTTATTTATGCCTACGAATATTGGCACAATACATCAATAGGGTCAATTGGTTTGAAATTTTGGATTTGATGTTAATTCATCAAAATTAGACAAATATTGAGTTGTTAAACAGGTAGAGAAGGCATGAAGATGAAGCTAAAGACTGAAAATTATGCCAAATTCAAAGAATATGTTTCGAAGGATTCTGAAAATGTGGTCTTGTATCTAAATTAAATTCATTAAATCAGTGCTAAACTAAACTCCTCCCCCAACCCCACAAAAGCCCTGGAACCCCAAGCATATTGCAGATCTTACATTAAGAAAATTAAATTAAAAAAAGAAGAAAGAAAAACATCAAAAGCAAAATGAAAGAGATCATCAGGTTGCTCTCCTATACTACAGTACATTAAAAATAAATCCAGAATGAATTTCATTCTATTTTTGTGACAAAAATTTGCACAATATCTCCAAGAAACCCACTAAAGATGCAAACCTGATTTCATAGTTTTTCTGAGACAATAAATTCACTTTTTATATTAATCAAAACTAGAATTTAAGGGGTAAGAAATCCAATGCACTTATGCAAAAAACCATAACTATTCCTTTAATTCAATGCATTTGTAAAATAATATCACCACAACTCCAAAGAGTGTGATCTAATTCATTGCTTTTCACAAAAAGAAAAAAAAACAAGAAAAAGAACAGAAATTCAATGCATTGAAGCAAATCATAATAGAAAATAGGGCATACCCACTTTAAAGAAAACCCACATTGGTATCTAAATTTGGTAAAAGAAACTTACTGACACAAAATCTTCAATTAGCTACCAACCGTTATACAATATCTTCCCAAAAAAATACCAGCAACTCAACCCCAATTCATAGCGTTCACCAAAAATAAATTTAATTTAGGCAAAACCAAACTTCAAAAATATCACGAATTCCCACATCTCACCATTGCAAAAACAATGGAAGCAATGCAGCCAAAAATTAATGCAAGATCAAGTCACTCACCACAGACTGACCCACACCCAGAAAAATAAAACCTTTAACAACATACCCAATTGAAATTAGAGCGAACCATCAACCATGGACAACCCCTCAATTACACAATCAGTACATGCTACCGAAGTGCAGAGAAGAAGAGAGAAAGAAGAAACGCGGCAATGTAGAGCTTCCGTAGTTTCTGCTTTAATTTCAGTTTCTTTAGAGGGTGGATAAGGCATTGTATGTGAAATGAGGACTTTCACGCATGTACTTTAGTTTTTTCTCATGCCCTTGTTCTTAATTATCCCTAATTTCGTATTTTCTTAGAAAGAATATATCTCTACTTTTGGATAGCGTATCTTGCTTTCTACTTCATTCAAAATCAAAAAATTTCAATTTCGATTTTATTGCTTTTTCTATGACCCCAAAGGATTTTGGATGTCAATATCTAATTGGGATATATATAGTTTTGCCATATATTATTAAAAAATTGTAATGTACAAAGTAAAGAAAATATTTTCAAACTTGTGTCTTTTTTTTTCCAATAAGAAGGAATGATTTCTCAATGAAACAATTTTTTTTTAAAATAAAATTTATTTTTTGAAGAGATGTTTTTTATTTTTTGAAAAATAATTCCCACATAACTAACAGACATTTTCTTATTTTTGATAGTATTTTTAAGTTTTAAACTAATAAAATGTTTTCGATTAAAAAACACTAAGAAAATGTTTTTATAATAACAAAATTGGTAAAAATGTTGGTTTTATGGAATCAACTAATTTCATGTGATAAATTCATTATATCAAAATAATTATTAATTATAGTGGATATAGTATTTAAAAATTACACCATAGTGTATTAAGTATTTGATAAGTTATTATATGACTATTATTTTAGAAGTATAAATTATGTTTAGGATGGATATGTTCAAGTCATATAAAAAAAAACTATTTTATATCAACCTAGAAACTCTTATTGAAAAATGTTTTAGTCTTTATCTTAAATTTTATCTTTAAATTAATTTAATCAATTATTTCTAAAAAAATAAAAATTAATCTATTTTTTCTTTTTTTTTTGATCTTTAATTCAATTTAGAATATAATAAATTTCTATTTTTCTCAATTGACAATGACACGTATTTAGGATAGGGTACCCCTATCCCATTCTAGTCCTAAAGATGTAATTATTCCCCGTTTTTATCCCTAACTCAGAACAGGGTGGGGTCCCTACTCAGATCCTCATTATAGAACAATCTTAATCTCAAAAAACAAATACAAAAAAAAAAAAAAATCAAATTGTTTTATTTCTTTAATTTTGTTTCCCAAAATTTCTCACAATCCAAACACGAAATCTTTATGAATTAAAAAAAAAATGGAGTTTTTTATTTGCTGGTGTTTCGATAAACCCAAGAATCACATAGACAATTCAAAGCTTCCAATATTGGATTCCTCCTTTGCATGCCTCGTATTCTCTCCTTGAACCTCGTGATATCATATAGTCGTCATCGACGTCATAGAAACCCATTCGCAAACGACTACCAAATATTTGATACCATACCACACAATTGGCTATCTCAGTTGTCCCTGCCAACATCATTTGAAACTCATTCACAAATCTAAACAGTCTAAGAGAAACCTCGAATGGAAATGCAGAGTATAAGATTAAGAAGATTGCGGTAGTTTAAAATACAACAAGGGCATAATGGTAATACAATATCCTATACGAGCTGGTGAGTCACCAGCGATCCCAAACTCGCCCTGAACCCGAGACGGGTATTTGAGAAGTTGTCCAAACTCATCCCATACCTGAATAATCTATTCTCATACCCCCGTCCCAAATGGGACACGTAACCCCATTTTCTCAGGAAATTGTCATCCCTACCCATGTCCTAACTACATGGCTTTATTAATGACTCTAAACGTGCACATTGATTTCATTTACATTGTTTTTTTTTATGGTTTAAATGCATCATTTCTTCATCAAGAATGAATCCATTTGTTTAACTGCTTGATTTGTAAACTAAATCTGATCATTCATTATTCATTTTTAACAAAAGATTATAAAAACTATTTCGATTCATATAGATTATTACAATGATTTTATGTCACTAATCCTAGTTTTTTGCACAAGTCATTTTTTCAATGTTTCGTATTTCTTGATCAAGGACTTTATAGTAATTTCCAACAATTTCTCAGTGTTGAGGTACTTTCCACCCATTAAAGGACTTATTCAGGGTATGCTTTATATAAATTTTTATTCATTCTTTCAAATTACCGAGCCAAATATTACTTTTGTGGCATCCCTTATAGTTGAAGTTCTTGGATCAACAACTTACTAGCTAAACTCATTTTACCTTTTAGTCAACAAAAAATGGCTCTTGAAATATATAAGTGCGAGTTCCAAGTCATAGTCCTTAATATTCGAACCATGATTTCGTTCAAACTATGTTATAGTGCATCTAAACTCCCCCTATGAGACTTAGTGTGTGTAGAGTAGATATGTTATATTTTGCAATAAAGTAAAGACACACAATTTTTACGTGTTTCAACAACTTGCCTACGTCTACAAGGTTGTGCCCAGATGTAAGGACTTTCACTAATCTTATTCAAGGTTTACAATTAGTCTTATGTGGTACGAGACTCCATCTCTACCCATAACCCTTCTTGAAACCTAATCACTCCTAGTGAAATTCCAAATGAACCCCCTCTATTCTCCTTTCTACAACATCGCACGCCCATAACCCACAATACATCAAAACAAGATAAAGAATATAAATATCATCATCTTTCACCAAAGGTGAAAGACACTTAATGTGCAATACCTCAATCGAGTATATGCACTCTATACTCTCTCATCACGTATAGAATTCGCTTGTTCATCTTCAAGCTCGCTCCTTGGAAAATTCCGTTGAGATCTTCCAAAGTCCTAAATTTATAAATTTCAGATATTCAATTAAGTAAGACTAGATAAGGTTGATCATTATCCTAATATGACTCCAAAACCTACTCAATTATTTCCAGGCTTTCCTTTAAGCTATCATGCGATAATAGGAAACCTACTAATAAAGTATCCTCTTCATAATAGAATCCTTATTTGATTCCAATCCTGGTTTGATAGCTTAGATGGTCCGATTTTCTTGATTTGATCATTATCTACTTACTTAAATGATCTAGAGCCCATAGGTTACTTGCACCCCGAGTTCCTTGACCTTCAAGCTAGAAAACTCACGTGCGTCCCATGATTGCTCTACTTCTAGTCTCGTAATTCCATATCCGGGTATGTCCATGCAACAATGGTTGCCTTAGTCCTCGAATTACTTTATCCTACTAGGACCCACTCCACCCTTCCTTCAAATCTCACTGACCCTCCGATTCAAACATCAAGGACAAAGATATGGACAATCTCAAACCCAACACTCTCCCCCTTTGTCTATGTCTTCATCAAAAACATTCCTCAAAGAATGTAACAAAAATGTGCACAGGAGAGAGAGAGATAATAGGCACTGTACACTTGATGAAGATTGTCATTTCATTATCCGTCTACCCTGATTACAACCTAGCCATCTATTTTTAGGAATGAATTATAAAGTACAAAATAATTCTCCGCAAACCCCCCTCCTCTTCCCAAATCATTCTTCTTCCTCTTCATACTTCTCCCCCTTTTTGATGAAGACTAGAAATCAAGGGATCCAAGGATGGAAAGTCTAGGGCACAATGTCCCCGCTTTTCTCACTGTTGTGTTTGGACACTGGCTGGTCATCTAGGGATAGAGAAGGAGTGAAAGTAAGATGACCAATATTGGTTCTAATACCAAGCTCGTCAGTCAGTTCAATCTCAACAACCGATGTGTGTTTAGTTTACGTCCTTGGATTTGAGTCCAGACTGGTGATTCAATTGGGAGCTGGAATTGGGTCTATGTACTCACCCTCAATATCTTCTCCTTCTGGAGTGGAGAAAATGAACTCTTGAGCGCTGGTTTTCTTCAATTATTCTAAAAAGGCAGTCAATATTTCTCCTTGCTTTTGGAATCCTCGAGTTGTCACTTCGCAGTTGCCGGCCGCTTTAAAGAGGTGATCCAGCACATTCTCATGGAACCTAATTATCTTGTCCAGTAGGTCAGACTTTGTCATCGGAGTGGAAGGTTGATCTCTTACAACAGTGTCTCGTCCAAACTCGAGAAGGATTTCTGGGATTTTTCCTTTCGATTGTCCTTTTCTTTTCCCAAAAGGGACATCTTAGACGTGATGTGCATCATATAACTTGTGATTGATGTGCATCTCAACTACTGAAGGCCCAAGGATATCCGTTGGCTTCACAAGACCAGGTTTTTGGGCTTTGAGAATCCTAAAAATAAGCGAAAGATATCCAATCACTTTTTTGTAAGTTGCATTCTCGGCATGACCCAATACATGTTCGAACACCAATTTTCCTATATTGAATATTGATAGGTACCTAAACATGTAAATGAAAATAAGAATGCCTACGAGCGGCGTACGCCCTGTTCAAGTAATAGTGCCTGAAGTAAGTATCATCCCACGAGGATCGGCTATTAAGTACCAATTCTAGTTTAGCTTAGGCTCTATTTAGATGATGGAAAATTTGTTGAAGACTCAATTTACAATAAACTAGCATGCAAGAATCCTAAATTAATAAATACTCAAGACTAAAAACCTTAGGGCATAGATTTCACCATTCCATGTCTATATGAACCTCTTAACCCAATCAATTAATGTTCATTTCATTATGTTGATGGCGCATTTAACTAATGCATGCGACTTTCTCGATAACTCACACCCACCCTAGGAATTAGGTATTTTACATCTCTACTCAACCATGGATGTCCAAAGGCACATTAAATCCAAGAAACCCTAATACTCACACACCTAATCTCACTTTATATTTCTATCTCATGACAATTAACCCGATAATTCATCCATGGTCTAATTTAATTTCACTTCTCGCATCTCGACTGAACCATACATCATGCAAGCATTGGTCAATTACCCACATGCATTAAGAACAAAATGAACTACTCAACACATGTATGAAAATAAAACATAAATCAACTGAAATTAAGACAGATTCATAGAAAAAAGTCTTGATTACATTTAAGCCTAAGAAAACTAACTAAAACATCGAAAAAAAGAATTCACATCAGAACATCCTAAACAAAAATTCCTAAAGAGTTTTCTGACTTGTTTGCGATTTTGCAAAGATAAATCAATTTTCGTAAAGTAAATATGAAAAAATGGAAATTTGTAAACCCTAAATCAGACACATCAAGCCAAGAATATGTAATTTGGCTGCATGCATGGGTTATAAGATGAAAAGGTTATGGGTTAAATAGAATTATGCCTAACTTTGATTTGTAAAAAGAAAGGAAATTGAAGGACTAAAGTGAAATCAATGGAAACTTAACCCAAAAAATGGGTTTTTGTACCTAAACACGCCTGGGCTGGCAGATGTGGGATTTAAGACCAAATTTGGTCTCCAAAGAGGGCAAAAACGGTGAAGGCCAAGAAAAAAGAGAGAAGAAGAGGAAGAGGAAGAGAAGAAGAAGAGAAGAGAAGAAGAAAGGGAGATAAAAAAGGTGTGGATTTCTATGATTTTTGGTATGGATTTTACATGGAAAACAAGGATCTTATGGTTTTGTATGGAATTCTAGGGAATTTTATGAGTTCCAAACCTAGGGTTTAGTTAGGAATTGATCCTAACTCTAGGTTTGAATGAAATTGAGTCAAAAAACTCTCTGAGCTTAGTTAATATAAACAATGGGATCCTCCCTGAGGTCAGACCATGGTTAAATGACAAGTAATCGAAGCAGGTTTAGAACAAACCTAACAAATCCCCAGCTTATTTCCAGGTATGGGTTATGACCCATATTAGAATGATTTTTGGGAGTAATTCATGAAAAGTTTTGAAGAAAGATATGTAATGAAAGATGATTTGAGAAAAGATATTGGCAAGATGAATTCGAGTGGTTTTGATGTGTATATAGAATATTGAGTTGGATTTGGGTAGCAATATATGGAGGTGAAGAAAAACCCACATTATGGGCAAATTTCGAGAAGAAATTTATCGATCGTAGCGGCACTCTGGTGATAGGTAGTGTTTTGTTTTTCTATTTTAACCAGTGTTCGTATTTTGACCATAACTTTCTCATTTCTGATCCGATTTAAGTTATTCAAGTTGTTACTTAAAATAGACTTCAAGGAAAACCAAACATCCTGAAATAGCTACCTTCTAATTAGGATTTATGTGGCCCAAAAATTCACTCAAAGTGGGGCTATGTTCGTCAATTTCTCGCCTTCGCTTTTGAACATAGAGTAAATTCCATTAAGCTTCGTAGACGTGACTCAGTTTTTGTGATCTCGATTCGGGTGATTCCACTTAGAGGAGAACCCATAGCACCTTAGCTTGAAAGGAGTACAAAGAACCAGTGTCAAAAATGGCTTGCGACACTGAAAATGAGTATTACATACCGTTCCTAGTGTAATATCAGAATTGACTGAAGGCTCGCATGAAAATGCCATAACTTTAGTTCGATGATCTAATTCAACGATTCCAATTTCTAAGAACGTGATTCATAGAGGGACAAGAATACATGATTGATGTGAATACATACATCATACCGTACAAGTATAAGAGCATTCCATACGCAAATGCACATGAAACAAGAAAAAGTAGATAGAAATGCACATGATAGATGTGTTCATTTTAAATACTTAATATATTAAACCTTAAAACGAATCAAAACATGAACATGAACATGAACATGAAAGGCAATATATCGAACACATAACGTGGCTAAGAATGCCCCGATTATAAGACAAAGAAGTTATCGAACTCATATAATTACAGATCACAAGACAAGATATCAACGACATGGCACATTTGTTACGCGGCAGCATCGCATAGTAATTTCTAAGACTCCCGACAGCGCGACGGGCACTCCGACCGTGCTTCTCGGCACATTAGCACTTCTGCATTTCCCCTGATTGGGGCACTTGGCACTCCGACAGTGCCACACACTCCTCCGACAAAGGCTTCCTAAGACATTAGCATCCTAAGATTCTCCCGACAGGCGCGACGACACTCTTTCACCGCTGTTGGGCACTCCTCATAGCTACTAAGACCTCAAGATCGACCGTACCTTCTGCAATTTACTGCGGTCGTAGGTCCTACTCATTCGTATTACCTGGGCGCAGTGAATCAAACAATTAATATACGATAAGACTCAATGTTAATAAAGAATGTTAAAGGTACATCGCTCGATCGCACGTACTTACGCACTCAGATCTGCTCAGAGTACTCCCACGTACTTTTATATAAGTAAAATCTCTGTAGTACCTACGGGTACTTCCGTATCGGTAAAATAAGTATAAGTTCTGTAATACAAGTATAAGATCTAAAATACAAGAATAAGCTCTGAAATACAAGCATAAGATCTGAAATACAAGTATGTGCTCCGAAATACAAGTATAAGATCCGTAAGACAAGTATATGATCCGTAATATAAGTATAAGATCCAAAATACAAGAATAAGCTCTGTAATACAAGTATAATATCCGTAAGACAAGGATATGCTCCGTAGTACAAGTATAAGATACTAAGTACAAGTATAAGTTCTGTAGTACCCAACAAAGACTTATCAGAATCCTTAAGAGAGATCCGATAAGCATAGTCTCGACAAAAGTTCAAGTAGATGTCCTTCGAGATCTTTATGTATACATCCGATACAAGTACAAGTATGTGTCTGAGAGAGCTGAACAAGTAGTACTTACGTACTCCGTATAAGAATAAGTTCGTAATATCTTGTAGTACCTACGTACCTCCCAAACAAGTGTAATATCCGTAGTACAAGTATGTGCCCTATGGTATATCTGCTTCAGAGTACCTAAGGGTACCTCGTATAAGCATATTAAGTCTGAACCCTACGGGAGATCCGAGATGTGACATAAGGCCTCGCACGTGCATAAGTATCTCTCAGATAAGATAAACTCAGAATCTCTACTCGAGATCCGAACTCAAGAGCAGTTGATAGGGAAGTATGGCACTTGATAAGTACTCCGTCATGATATGTATAAGCTTCTAGTACCCACATACAAGAATCGGTCATATGTGTGTCCCACTGAGATAAGTATAAGCATGTCCCAATGAGATAAGCATATGTCAATCTACTGAGATCGGAATTGAGAACAAGCATGCCATATGTAATGATCCGAGTAAGCATAGGTCGCTTCTAAGTATAAGTTCAATCGTAGACGCAGAGATCCTAACAAGCATAAGTTTCGTTACAAGGATAATTATGTATGTAACGTGTTATATGAATTCATGAAATTTTTGATATCTCACATGTTATATGTTTATTATAGATTTAGTATAAAATGCATATGTATCAAGATAATATAAGATATGTTTCCCACTAAGCTGCAAAGCTTTAGCACTAGTTTTTAATCCGTAGGTATAGAGAAGACGGTCTCGAAAACTTCCTTCGCATACACAATAAAGACACTAAGTAGGGTTCACTGCTACGTAGGTTCCGCGTCTAAATTGTAAATAAAAGTACATTTTTGTATTTGTAAACGGACTTCAGATATGTGTATAGATTTGATGGACACCACTCCTGGTAGTTCTGATACGTATATGATATTTCATTCAATTATATAAAAAAAAAAAAAAGTAAAGAGTCCCAAAGATATGTCTCGCACCCCGATTCTGCTCTGATCCCGCCAATCTGGCCTGACCGAGAATCTAGGGCGTGACACCATAACCTTGAAAAGAGAGAAAAACATAGATAGAGGGAAAGAATAAACAGATCGAGGAAAGCCTCTTCTCACCTTCCATTTCCTTTATTCCTCTTTAAGAAAGCTTCTCCTCCTCCAAGCAAGAACAATGTGCCCCCAGTATTTCCACCAAAAGGGGACTCCCTGAACCCTAAATTGTGTTCCCTTTATAGGTTACCCCAAATAGCTTCGAAATGGGCTAAAAAACATGTGTTTGGCTCCGACATGACATCGCGATGTCGTGAAGCCACATCACGACGCGTTATCGCTACTACAATTTTCATGCTCTATCTCACGCCACGCGCGAACCTCACGGCAGGATGTTAGCTACGTCACGATTTTTCATGCTTTGCTTTGTTTTTTAACCAAATTTGCCTCAATTTCATCCATTTACTCCCAAGGGATGACCTACACAAAAACATGAGCATTTAGAACGTTAGAACACTTATTCATATCTAAAAACTACAAAAATATCACAAAAGCATAAGAATAAAATGAGTATATTTAATACTCATCACACCTTTTAACTTAAAATATTTGCTTGTCCCCAAGCAAAGGAAACACAAACATAAAAACAAAACAATAAGATCGATATGAGTATGATTATGGTTCTAGTAAAAGTTCTAAGAAGACATGTTAGCCAAAATGGGATCTCCAAACATTTATAATTTCGTAAAGGATGCGTATCCAGCGTATGGTAATCAAGGCAAGTTTTTGCCCCAACCTCAATAAATCTTTCCTAAAGGAACTCAAGGTAAAATGATGATTTAGATCTCAAATATAGAATCGAAAATCTAAAGATTTTCAAACTAAACTCAACTCACTCTTTTTAAAAGACATTAAAAAAAAAGTTAAGAACACACCTTTTATTCAACTCAGAAAACCTAAAGTAGGATGCAATGCTAAAGAGTTTTAGGAAAGTGTTCATGAAAGCAGTAGATTCATTGGCAAACTCCTCTAATTAGTTGGTTATACATCTGCAGCTAAGTTCTATCTGTCCTCATTCTGTAACAATCAACTAGAAACCCTAGCACCTACTTATGAGTAAACTCACATATTTATTTCTATTTGATATTTTTTTTGTTGGGGCACATTGTCAATCCTCTTTATTGAGGTGTCCCATGATTGAGCTGATTTTTAACATAGACAAAAAATGACTGATTCTTAGCACTACCACCAGAGTTTATTCAACCCCTAATAGTTATGCCAAAAACTCGATTTACTCAATATATAAAATCTGTTTTTTGTTTATAAGTAATAATTTGCAATTAAAATTTCGTTTTGGTCTAAATCACTACAAGTGCACAGGTCATATAAGTAATAAAGTGGAAAAAATAAGTCTGGATATCATTCCCATGAGGATTGATTTTGAAAATCTAAAGATTAACTACTCTCACTACTCAAGATCATCACTATTTGAACCTCCATGTTCCATTTAGATTTAACTTTCTAAGGTAAAATGAATCAAAGAAATAAAAAATTCTAAAATACATGATCAGAGAGTTCACTAGACTGAAATAACACTATGAAAGAAAATAGTGTTGTGACCATCACCTTGCAATTTTCCAAATAAAATCTTAAGTATGGGACATGAACATTGGAATCGGCCCAAGAGCAATTTAGCCAGGAGCAATGGATTTCTCCTAACACCACACATTTCACTCTCCAAATTTACCACACTTCTATTTCTGACAACGGGTCTCAAGAGCTACTCAGAGAATTGATTCTCTTTAAGATATGACTGCTTTTTCTTTCTTCAAGATTTCATAACCATCTCTTAGACTGAAATTGCTTGCCTTATATAGATAATGCAAGCCCTCTTAAAATAATTAGTACCTCACCATCAATTAGACAAGAATTCCATCTCCTTAATTAATCTCAACTAACACAAGGTCAGATTATTCCCCTCAATTGAGTGTGAAACCTCTCGTAATTGAACCCTGCAAATTCAGGTGGACTTATTCTCGGGGAATACACTTACTATCACCTGTAGAGGGAACCTTGAAGTCGAGGTTAGATCATCACCATGATGTACCAAAAGTGATCCAGCAAAGGCATTAGTTCAAATGATATTAGCGGTAATTTACTCCCAAGTGACCGCTTCGCTTCTGTGTAGTCCATCTCGTGTCACCAAAGGAATTCGTAGCAATGATACAACTCTGCTGGGTACCAAACACCGATATTTAGAACAATTTTAGTGGGGAGTAATACATCTCTGTGTCACTCTAATTTTCATACCCAAAACAACATTAAAATATTACAATCAATAATCCCAACAACATATTCTTCCCAGAGGGAGCTTAGTCTTTCAAATATGGATCACAAATGACAATTACTAGTTGATCAAACAAATTCATTGAAATTGTAATCAAAATTGAAGAAAAATGAATTCTAGAAAAATTTCTAGATTCCATTAAAGTTCAGACATAAATTTAAGCTTGATTTACATTCATCCATCTTCGAATCTCAATTTAGATCACTACTCTAATCTAAGATAAGAAAACTAAAGCTAATAAAAAAAAAAATATATATATATATATATATACAACAGATCAGCTCTTCCAAAAGGCTTCAAAAATCCTGATGAAAAGCTACGAGTTGCACTACCTTCTATTTATAGGCTTCAGATAATGGGCCCTAAAAACGAGGCAAGAATCACGTACTTCGAAAAGCTTAGAAATTCTGCCCTAGCTACTGATGTCGTGGTGATGTTGCGACATCATATGATATCGTAACAATGAGAATATGCTAGGTAATTCTCAATCTTTAGTGATCAGTTAATGTCGTGATGATGTCGCGACATCGAAATGTAGTATTGTAGATCAACTCTGATGTCGCGACATTACTTTTCCGTATCACAGTGCCACGTCACTTACATCGGTAGTTACCGCCGCGACATCGCTCTTCGCTGTTTCAACTTGGATGCTCAAGTTTGATGTTGCGACATTGCTAACTGATGTTTTTTCTCTTACATCCTTGCCTTGATGTCGTGACATTGCTTGTAAGTCATTTGTTGATGTCGCGCCATTCTTCACATGATGTCTTCAACTTTGAGGCTTCATCCTTATGTCATGAGAATGTCACGACATTGTGTTCTTCTGCTCTTCTTTGTCTAAGCCATTTTTTATGTCGCGACATTGCTCTTCTGGTGTCATGACATTGAGTTTTGATGTCTTGAGAGATGTCATAGCCTATGTCATAACGACAGCCATTTACATTGAAGTAATCCATAATAATCTTATATACGATGTCTCCACATTCTTCTCATGGTGTTCTTTATTATTGTCAAATTGTTTCCTTTTGCTATTTTCCTACTTTTCTGCTTCTTTTCTTCATTTCTAAATGATGATTCTGGGTAAGAATTCCATAATCTTACATTAAATTAGACTTTTAAGCCTGAAATATTCTTGAAAAATGGGCTTAAAAATAGATGAGTTTTAGACTCATCATCCTACCACTATAGAAGTTAAGGTCTCTCAAGGTAAGATCAATTTGAGAAAAAGGGGTCAGAACCAAGGTATATAAATGAGACCTACTATGTGTATGTATGTATGATTTTTCTTAAGAAATTGTTTCTTGAAAAACAAAGGGCCTTCATGCCACCTCCCATAACCAAATGATACACCCAAGTCCTAGATCAAATAAATGCAATGGTATCCTCGACCTCGACAAAGACAAAACAATCACACATTACCAAAGCATTCTAAAACCATTACGAGGCACCAACCTAACTCATATTGTATACAAAAAGAACAAAGAAAGAAAAAAAAGCACATGCAAATAACAACCAAACAATTGGAAATGTATAAAATAAAATAGGTAAGGAGTTACAAAAGTTGGATTTTTGAATTCAAAACTTGAATTCACCCCATAAGCTTGATAGGCACAAAACATGTATATTAAAATAAGAATGCCTAAGTGCACACGTTATGTTCAAGTAATAAAGTGAAAGTAAGAATATCGTCCCAATAATTACTATTAAGTAACACTCTAGTTTAGCTTAAGCCTATTCGATAATGGAAAATATGTGGAAGACTCAAATACACTAAACTAGCGCAAGCTAATCCTAAATTTTCTGTAGAATTAAAGACTAAAAACCCTAGGGCATAGATTTCACAATTCCAAGCCTATATGAACCTCTTAACCCAATCAATTAATTTTCATTTCATTATGTTGATGGCGATTTCACTATTAATGCATATGAGAATCTCTCTCAATAACTCAGCACCACTCCTAAAGAATCAGTATTTTGCATATCTATCACCGATGTCCAAAGGCGCATTAAATCCAAGAAACCCTAATACCACACCTAATCTCACTTATATTTTTATCTCATGACAATTAAATGGCAATTCATCCATGGTTTAATTGAATTCTCACTTCTCAGATCTCGAATTGAACCACACATCATGCAAGTATTGGTCATTTACCCACATGCATTAAGAACAAAATGAACTACTCAACACATATATGAAAATAAAGCATAAATCAATTGAAATTAAAAGATATTCATACAAACAAGTCTTGATTACATCTCAGCCCTAAGAAAACTAACTAAACATTATCAAAAAAGGAATTACAAACTATGAAAAAAGAGAACAAATGGTGAGACGCAGGGAGTAGAATAAATAGATTGAGTGAAAGCCCTTCTCATCCTTCATTTTTTTCCTTTTTTCTCTTCAAGAAAGCTTCTCCTCCTCCAAGAACAATGCTTTCGAGTGTTTCCACCCAAAGGGGACTCCCCTATTCCCTAAATCGTGTTCCCTTTTATAGGTTTCCCGAAAAAAGCTTAAATGTGTCAAAACAAGTGTCGACCGTACATGACGCCGCGATGTCATGGCCATGTCGCAAATTGGTTGCTATTACAACTTTCATGCCTTTTCATGCCGCTGGCGCGAACCTCACGCCAGACGCTAGTTAATACCACCATTTTCATGCTTTTGCTATGTTTTTGAACCGAATTTGCCTCGATTTCTTCCATTTGCTCCCAAGGGATGACCTACATAAAAATATGAGCATTTAGAACATTAGAGCACTTATTTATATCTAAAAACTATAAAAATAACACAAAAACAGTGCATGACAAATGAGAGCATATTTAATACTATCAATATTCGCTACCTACTCGAACAAGAGGAATAAGTTCTTTGTTATTGTTGAGTGGTGAGTTGCCGACAACTAATTACTCATAGCAATCTTATGCATGATGGAGTATCTTGAGGTAAGATGAGAGGACCAAAGGTTGTACTTTTGCAACCATGTTTGAACATTTCCCTCTAGTGATGACGGAGATCATTGGGTCTGTCTTCGGTACTTCTACCTCGTTATCCAAAAACTAGGCCATGATGGATGAAAGGTCAACCCAAAGCTCTCGGACTTCTCCAAAGAGTCTAATTGGTCTCTAGAAATGGAGCAACTTCTTAGGAGGTAACCTAAGCTAAATAAGGACCTCTATCCATTTCTTATTTTAGTTTGTTTTTAGTTATTTTTGTATTGTTTTGCATTTTGATATTCTTTTTTTTTTTTTGGTGTTTATGTTAGTTTTAGTTTGAGTTTTTCAGGGCTTTGAAGCTGCCTTCCTATTGTGGGAGACTTGAAACTTCAAGAGAAAGTCAAGAGGTTAATGTAAACCATCAACATCCGTAGAGCATAATTTGGAGGAGTTTCATGAAGACCCACCTCAACCCGAGCCTAATGATCACACTTCATCATCTAGGGGAGTCCTCTATTCTTACCTTTCATATTTCATACATCGAGGACAATGCATGTTTTAAGTTTAGGGGGGTGTCCCTTTGTTTTAAAATTTTCCTAAATTTTCAAATTATCTTGCTTCTAGTGTTTCCTTTAGTCATTGCGGTGTTTTAGTCGCTTATATGTTTTCACTTTTAGGTTATTTATTTATTTATTTTTAGTTTTTTTTTTTTTTTTGAGCTTGTTTTTAGATTGATTGTGATGCTTATGGTGAATACTGATTGAACTTTTCTTTCACATGGAGAAAATGAGAGATAGATGAACTTAAAGCATAATGGTTTGACCTTATAGTTGACTATTTAGACAAAAGTTCTTATCACTTTAAACACAAGTCACAATGTACCCTTAATAGTCAATATTGTTTGGTTTAGAGAAGAATTAGGTGAACACCATTCTATTTGATATTTAAAGACTCTAGAATTTTTTCAATTATCATTTGAGGTGAAATCCTAGGCAACACAACGATTAGGAAATGATATAGGATATCCTTGGACGGCTTGAGCCTTCTTAGCTAACCCCTTAGTGTGCATTGAGCCATAGTCACCCAAATCAGCCATATATTAACCATTTTCTATCTTGAAAGCCAAGAATGAGCACCTTAAACTTTGATTGAGTATCCTTCAATCAAAGAAACCTTGTTTACCCTCAATATGTTGTTTTTTAATGTAATATCATATGAAGACATGTAGTGTGAATCTCTGGAGTTTGAAGGAAGGAGCAGTCATTAATAGAAATCAAAAGAAGTTTGGTGTGAAAGAAAGAAAAGAAGCAAAAAAGAAAGAATAAATCAAGCCTTTATGTGATTAAGTCCTAAGGGGTCATTTAAAACACCCAAGCACTTAAGACCATCCGTTTGAGCCAAGCCGACCTAAAGCTCGCAAGGGTAGTAGAAAGCTTAAAGGGCTGAATGACAGACTACTCCATACCTTGTAGTTCATAAAACTAAAAGAATAAAGTTTTTTAATGATCTTGAAAGGAATGTGAAAATCAAACAAGTTTGGGGGTTATGTGATGAAAGATGAAATGAACCAAGTTTGGGGGAAGCTATGAGAAACTCAGTAGTGTGAAAACTTAAAATGCTAAAGGATGGAGAGAACATTGAAGAGAATGGAAGTGTGTATGTTTTGGGTAAACTCAAACCTAAAATGACTTACTCCACTACCCTTTACCTAGTTTACATTACAAGCTTTTATCAAGACCCCATTTGATCCTAAGAGTTGTGAATTGCCTACATTAGTGGAGAATGATATGCCCAACAAGCCTATGGAGACTTATGCACTCAACATCATGGGAACACCATGAGAATAAGAGATCCTCATTCCACTCTAGTTCATCTAATTCCATCTAAATTGCAATTGGCTAAATGGGAAAGACTACACACACACACTAAGGAATTTTCTTTGTTTTAATATGCTTCTCACTAGGTCAATCTATTATATTGAAAGAATGTTATCTCAAAGTCTTCTCCATGTTGTTTAAAGGTATAATCCCTAAGGCAAGTCATCACAAATTTTCACCTCACCAAGCTCACATATCTTCTTTTGTTTTGTAAATAAATTTTGGGAAATGTTCTTGTTCTTTGCTTCGAGGACAAGCAAAATGACAAGTTTGGGGGGTATTTGATGAGTGCATTTGCTACCATGATTATCATCCTATTTTATGTGCATTTTAATGATTTTGATGATGATAATTAGCGTTTTAATGTTTAAATGCCTTGTTTTGGTGATTAGGTCAACTTTGGAGAAAAAGGAGCAAAAATGAGCTTAAATGGAACCAAAGAAGACCAAGAAGCTACCACACACAACAAACATCTAATATTTTTATTTTTTTTGTGTTAATGGTGGCATTAAATGGCTCTAATTTGCCTAGCAATATGTTTTAAACTTCTCAAGCTTTCTAACGAGTCCAAGATCACCCAATTCGAAGTTTGAACAAAAAAGATACGGCTTCGTGAAGCCAAAGGTAGGATTTTCCAAAACACCACATGCAGACCCTTAAAGTTTGTGACTTTTAAGTCTACAAAATGGCCACCAATGACTCCAACATTGAATCTATTCTAGTGTCTCTAGATTTATGTAGAGACCAAAATCATCAGATTTGGAGGTTGGATGAGACTTATGATCAAGCCAGTCGATTAGAAGTAGGTCGCCATGAAACATTTACATGGCAAAGAAAAAGCTGCTGAAATCCTCCATTCTGTCATGTCGCGACATGGAGACGTTAGGAGCCTAAAAATGATTTTTTTTTCACCATTTTTCGGCTATTTTTGAGGCCAATTTCCCAAGACACTATAAATACATGTTTTTAGGGTAAGTTTGGAGGGAGTAGAACACCCTCCCTTAGGTTTCTCACATCTCATTCTTAGAACAACCTAGGGTTACGATTTTTGTATATTTTTGGATCTCAAGATATTGTGAAGAATAAAACTACTAGGAGGGGATTTTCGCAACTGAATCGAAGTTTTGAGAGATCTTTATCATATATTTCGTTTTGTATCTCTAACTTTGACTCCTCTCCTCCTCTCTCTCTCTTGATTATTGTTAAGATAAACATAATTTTGACAGATTTGAGTGTTGTAATAAATAGCTAAACCATCCTCTAAGATTGGTTACTGACATTAGTGTTTGGTTTATATAATTTTTAGAATGATTTTGTGAATGTTGCTTGTGTTGATGCTGTTAAGGATAGTGCCCTGTAAAGCATGAATTTGAATTTATGTTTTATGAAATTAATAAAAGTGTCGATGATACATTTAGCTATTTTTGTGCATAATGTATGAATGAAACGCCGAAAATCCCGTGATTTATTAATGTAACTATAACCTCGCATAACAATTATACACGAGAGATTGATAGTTATGGATTATAAATCATATTGTTCAGAATAAACACCAAGCTCGGGATCTTCAAATTAAATATTATCAAGGTCCGCTATCATCGAGAACAAAGTGCATCCTTAATCCCGGTCACTACTGTGGCGACATTAAAGTGGAGGCTCCATATATACAAGATTATAAGATGACTAAGGCGTTAGCTTTTCGAATTCTTTTTAAATACCGTTGGTCTTCAAGAATTCAAACACATAGATGATCATATGCAGATCGCCTTGTCCCGAGTAGTCATGACTGCTTATGTCAACCTGCCTTTTGAGTCAGCGGGTTAAAAGCTCGTTATGAAATGGGCCCAATACTTGTGTCTTCGGGAGGCCCATTGATGTATGCAGCTGGGAATGTGAACTATGGACATGGAATCCAACCCTTCCTATGGAAGCTGGATAGTTGGTTCCCTTAAGTGTTGGTTCTGGAACTGAACAGTTTGAGCACTCTAATTTATAACAGGTTTATAAATTAATTGTTCACTAGTGGATTAATGGAACTGCTGATCAAGATATAATTAGAGGCAAACGATAATTCTCACCTCGACTCTTAGTTATGAACCAATTTCTCGAGGATAGAACTCGCATGTAATGATTAAATCAATGGACACTCTAAATTTCGAGTAAAATCGATACTTAAGGACAAGAGTTCAATTTCAAGTTTTTAGGAATAACTTCAAATTAATAAATTAAAATAATTTGATTGAAGAGTTTAATTAATTATTGAATTTAATGGAGCGGAAATTACAGTCCATGGGTCCTAATTCCACCTCTTATATTACTACAAATTTAACGATTCATGATTTGGAATAAATTGTACTCTCTCGTAGTAATTTAAAATGACGAGATTATTTTAAAATTACAAATAACAATTAGTTGTTATTTAAATTCGAATTTAATTCGCTTGCTCATTGAATAAGGAAATAATCAGAAAGTGGTAATAATATTTGAATTGTTGCTTATAATTAATTGCTTCTTATTCGAAAAGGAAATGAATTAAATTTTAAATATTATTAATTCGTTTTTGATCTCGATAAGGAAATGAATTAAATTTTAAATATTATTAATTCATTTTTATCTCGATAAGGATTTGAATTTCTAAGAATATTAAATATAATTTAATTCGCTTCCTTATCCGATTAGATTTGAAACGCTTCATAAAAACCCGAGCAGATATATTCCGTGGTGGTCAGTTCGAGAGAAGAGAAACAAAAGAAAAGAAAAAAGGAGGCTTTTTCCAACCTCGTTCTCCTAGAGTCTCTTCCTCTTCAGATCCCTGCCTCATGTGTTGAGTACGCACAGAGATTCAGGGTAGAAAAACTAGAGTGTACTGCTCGGGTCCACCGCTGTGCCCACACACACCTCAAGTAAGGAGGCCTGAACTCACACCTCGGTTCGTGGAGTTGTTTCAACTTATTGAGCCAACAAATCTCCTATAACGTAAATGTGTATAGATTTGATCTTCACCTTTGATATTATTATGTGTTTGCGCTGGGTTCTCAAAATAAGATTTTCTGGAAAATTCAAACCTAATTCCTCACCGCGCTTTGATTTTATTTCCAACAATTTCCAGACGAGCGGTCCATGTAAATGCATATTAATATATATTTTTATCGTTTTTAAGAAAATTGTTTTCTTGATTCATGCCGAGGGCATTCTCCATTTTAATGATTATTTGTGCTTCTGTGTATGGATGGATGAGGGTCAGCAATTATATGGTGTTTTGGGGTTAGGCTTTCTTATTTTCCCTATATCTTGTGTAAGCCATTAATGGCTTAGGATTTTTTTTGTAATTTTTTTTTTGTATTCTTGGTGGACCGGAAATTACACAATGGGCTTGGACATGAAGATGGAGCAACTTTGGGAATTATGTAATTGCAAGAAGCCCATTATGTAATTTAAATATTTTTTCCATTATTTTTCAAAGGTTGTAATTATTAGAAATACCCAAAACACTACCGCTTTTTATTTATTTATTTACTTTATGTTATCAAATGTATGAGACAGAATTTATTAACATGCCTATGCATATAACATGTCATACATGAATGCCCACTATATTGTATCATGCATACCATCCTTTAGAAACATGTTCTACTAGGAATGTTTGTTTATTCGTCAATAATAAATTAAATAATGGATATAGTTTAATAGCTTAAACTTGGTAATTCTCCAATTTAATTTAATTCGCTTGCGTGGTTAATAGTTAGGCCCGTGTAATCTAGATTATTTCAATTTTACCAAAATGATTGATTTTGTTAAAAGATGATAAAAATAAACAAGAGCCCAAATATGTTTGAACTTAAAGTTAGTTAATTAGCCCTTGTACTATATAGCTAGGTTTACCTAAACTGGTTAGGCCCACTAGTTTAGATTGACTAGTTTTAACTAATAAATCATAGGTCCAATTAGATTGAACTCTATACGCCTATTTAATTTAATAGAATTAGATTCTTATAACCTAGTAATTAATTATATAGATATAATAATTTGTTAGATTATAAAACATATGATGTTTAGTAACTAGAAAAACACATGTTTAAATATTGGAGTGGGGAGAAGGGGCATGTGACAATGTGCCCTACGGTCTCCATCGTTAGTCCAACACTCCGTGAGAGGTCAGGTGGCTTTCAAAGGACGCTTTGATTACGCCTTCCTCATTCCCTACTGAGGGTGTCCACCACAATATCATCGCTGCACTTCCTTCAAGGATGTGGTTTGATGATGTATTCCCAAGATTGACCTACCTTTACGGTGGCAATCTTAAGGTTGTTAGAACCTCAAACGATGGTCACATTCTAAGAAGATACAATTGCACACTGTATCTTGACCGAATAAAGGTAGTTAATAAATGAGGGAAAATATAGAGATATTTTCAGTTCATTTATTAATTTGAGATAGTCTCAAATTTAATTTATAATCAGGAGGACCTACCCTACTACAAGATATTAATTGTAGGTTAACTTACTTTAGATTAGTATTTTGTTTTATGTGTTTTAATTTCTATACTCATGCATCACTTTTACTATTCCAAAATATATTTGATGTTTCTTCACATTGTAATAAATACGCTTTTATTTACTCACTTTAATGTCCGCCTTCAAAACCCCACTGCTTATCGCAATGAATCCTTAACCGCGATACCTTGTAAAGTGGAAAAAGTACGTTAATATCGTGCCGGTCTCATGAGAACAATAGGATTTGTTCTCACTGAGGAATGTCCCGTTGCACTGGCACCAATGCCGTCGTAGTACGAGAACCATACGAACGTTGATTCAAGCTAATAACAAAGCCTCGCTTATATGTCAAGATGTCGACGGCTAGGGCTAAAACATGAGAGGATGGAAACCGCTTATCGAGATTATGGATTCTCCAAAACATGTTCCTGAAACAATCCGGTCAATACACATGAAGCTACTAGAAAGTACATGAACGCTAAGCACGCAGTAAAGGTACTCCTGCTCGTGACCATGTTCAACATGGCTAATCATATAAACGGTGCGCAGGCC
This sequence comes from Tetrastigma voinierianum, assembly GCA_016808115.1. Lineage (NCBI taxonomy): Eukaryota > Viridiplantae > Streptophyta > Magnoliopsida > Vitales > Vitaceae > Tetrastigma > Tetrastigma voinierianum. The sequence goes on along the minus strand of JAEQBH010003218.1, from coordinate 184,922 downwards.
GCACGAGGCCATAATAGATGAGCGCACTCCAAGTGAGTATAACATCGTGGATTCACTCACTCGATTTCCTTCAATTCACCAAAGAACTATAGTTATGAACAAGCTGACTACAATGTAACCCAATCCATCGAATGAATTGCGAAACTCGAGGCCATCTCAAGACAAGGACCCAAAAGGTCAAGCAAATGTCATTAAACTAAGGCCTCATCCTCTTCTAATAATAAGAAGAAGAGAAAAACAATAAGGGTGCCTCTTGCCAGAAGACTAAAGAAGAAGGTACGCCTCCCAAAGCAAGCTGATAAGAAGAAGGGCTCTTAAAGAAAAGAAACCCAGTGAAAAAAATGGTTTCCACTCATGGAGTCGATGGCATTGGAAGAGAAACTAACAAGTATCTCTCCGAATCGAAGGAGAAAAAAGAAAGGTAATTTTGACGCATCGGTTTTAGAAGCCAATTTAAGGGAAGTTGATAATAACTCGATAATTGATTAAAGGTCCACTAACCATATTTGTTCTTCTTGAAGATACTTAGTTTTTCCAGAGCTTCATTGATGGGGGAGTGTCGATAGTCGAAATGGGGCCGACGTGCCTGTAGTTGCAAATGGGAGCTATTCATTTAGAATTGCGGAATAAATTTCTTGCTTTCAATAATGTTTATCGTGATTCCTCGGATTCAGAGAAATTTGATTTCGCTTTCTAAGTTGTATGAACAATTGTTTAGTCGCTTTCATTTGATAATAATCAGATTGTTATTTCCGTAAATGGTTTAAACATTTGTCATGCACGAAAAATGGGCTTTACATTTTAAGGCCTAACAATGAACGCTCCTTAACACGAACTATTTAGAGTAGAACATCCTAAGCCTAAGAAGCAAAAGATTCTTGGAGCATCGATGACAAGTACCTATGGCACCTAAGGTTGTGTGACATAAGTGCTTCCGGATAGATTAACAGATCGGGTAAAGGATGGTCCTTTTAAAAGAGCTAAAGTTGGCAATCTTCCACCACACAGGAACTCGCCCTGAAGCAAAATGATCTAAGAGATCTTCTCACAAAGGGCTTAGGCAAAGGAACTACTTCAACTCTTGTACATTCATGTCCTACGACCTCTCCAATGTCCGCTAGGGGCGGTTACGGTATCACTTTCATTGACGATCATTCTAGGTACGAGTATGTTTTACTTCCACGCAAAGGAAATCAAACTTTTGGAAAGTTTAAAGAATTCCTAATGGGGTCGAAAGACAAATCTAGGTAAATCATTATCAGGCTCTTCGATCGGATCACCGAGGAGGTGAATACCCTGATACGTATTCAAGGATCACCTAATTGAGCATGGCATTGCATCCTAGCTCACAAGACTGAACGCCACAAATGTATCTACGCGGGCGTGAAGAAGAAATCGAATCAATGCTTCGACATGGTTAGTCTACGATGAGCTACCTCACGCCACTATCATCTCCTGGGGATATGTACGCAAACCAGCTTACATTTTGAATGTAGTTCTCTCTTAAGTCTATCCAACACACACCCTAGAGTTATGGAGTGGCCGTAAACCCGCTTTACGTCATATCCGTATATTTGGGTGTACAAAGACACGTGGCCGAAAGGAAAGGATCGGGAAGCTAGATCCGCGAACGTAAGTATGGCACAATCATTATCGTCATTACCCTAAAGGCACGAGGAGGTTTGTTCTACAATTCTCAAGATAAGAAAGTATTTCAGATTTGACGAATGCCACTCTTCTTGAAAATGACTACATGGCAAACTTCAAACCTCGGCTAGGTCAGATTGTAGGAATTACAATCCGACGATCGTATCACCCACTGCAAGAATCGTTGTCGGGAACGAATAAAGAGACTTTATCCTATATAGGATGTCATTGCACCCCTCGACGTAATGGAGGGTTTCAATTAACTAATTTGCTACACAGGCCTATGAAGCAAATGTCATTTGTAACCGATACTGGGTTGATTTGACGATCCATTGTCATACAAGCATGCGATGATGATCCCGATAAGGACAAATGAAGTTAACAACCATGGAACGTATGAGTCGAATCTATGTATTCCAATTATGTCCTGGGAACTCAGATCTTCCTCGAGTCACAAGCCCATCATGCAAATGGATCTATAAGAAAAAGAGAGGTGTGGATGGGAAAGTGGAGACTTTCAAAGCACGACTAGTAGCCAAAGGCTATACACAAAAGGAGGGAGTCAATTATGAAGAGACTTTCTCCCCAGTAACTATGCTTAAATCCATTCGCATCCTTCTTTCCATCAAGCCGCTTCTCGACAGAGATATGGCAAATGAACTGGGCCAAGACAACTTTTTGAATGGTTATCTCGATGAAAGCATTTTATACATGATGCAACCGTGAGGGTTTCTCATAGTCAAGGCCAAGAGCTTAAAGTCTCGCAAGCCGCTTAGGTCCATTTACGGGCTTAAGCAAGCTTCAAGGTCTGAACCTAAGGTTTGATGAGACGATCAAACTCTTGCTTTCGAGCAAAATACGATGAACCTCAGGTCTACAAGTACATCAAGAAAACCAGTAGTCTTTTCAGGTCAGACGTAGATGATACTCCTACCATCGGGAATGATATGTGATTGTTCGAAAAGAAGAAATGGCGAATAAAAGTTTCAAATGAAAGACTGGGACAAGCGAGTTATGTACTTCGGATCCAAATCATAAGGGATCAAGAATGTACTCCCAAGACTGCCTCAAGCATCTTATATTTACAAGGTGTCGGCTCTGGCTGGCGCAGACTCAAGAAGGGTCAACTTACTAATTCGAAGATGAATTGTCCTTTAAGGAGCAAAGTATCCCACGACACTCCCAGAAAAAGAGGATAGACCTGCTCCTTACGCCTCGCCAGCTGGCAGCCTCATGTATGCCGCGCCGTATACACCGTATACATCCTGGCGCGATACAGAATTTTCAACCGTTACTCAATTGACAAAAGCCGAAAAACGCTTATAAAAATGAATGCCTAAGCGCAAGGCGCACGCCAGAAATTTCAAGTAATATAAAGGTACTTAACGTACGTATATCGATCCACAGAAAGGCAATCGACCATGTAGATTCGCTTCTTTAATAACATCCAAGAATGACTTTAAAAGGAGTTCACTATAAAACTAACTAACTGGCGGATTTAATTAGCGGTTGCTAAAGCCTAGGGTTATATCTCCCCGCCACGCTCAATGGATTGTTTTTCTAAGAGATTGTTATTCAACACATTTATAATCCGCCTACAGGAGGTGATCTTGCCTACGAGATATCCTCTCTCGAGGTATATCCGCCTATCTCAAGAAATAGACCGAGTATATCTCTATCTCGACCTCTAGATTCGAAATGCTTAAATGTTCTACCCTAGATACCACCTTCAAAAAGTCCTGAATATCTCTATCGACCGGACCACCAAGGCTACTTACCCAGATCCCCGAATGGTTTCATCTCGACCGGATCTTCAGCCGCGCTATGCTAATGTCAGCCAAACATTATCATATAATTTAACTACGTATAGAGAGATTCTAATAGTCTATAAACAATCAATAACATAAAAGATCAATCCTTAACTATATCAGATACGTGGTTCGATGTAACCCTAGAAAGATCTAGAACATAATTTCAAGAAAAGATGAAACTATTTAATAATGAAAACACGGTTCTAAGATCCGAAAATATACGAAAAATAAAAGCGCATAAATTCCCCAGACTTCTCGAAATCGTTGGTCACCGCCTCTCGAAACCGCGCCTCGCTCGCAGGCGCTTCCCCGATCTCCCGATAACCCTAATGCAGGCTTTTAATGACGAGCGTATTTTCAGAACACGCCGCGACGCGGGTGATCGCCGCGCACGCGCGACGCATTAATTTCATCGCTTGTTCCCGCATTTGCTCCAAGATCCGCTTCGTTGTTGCTCTTTCACCCTAATGCCTCACATTCACAAAAAGACATTAATTCAAAGATTCTAGTCGCAAAAAACTATAAATTACTCTAAAATAAACAAGAAAATGTATACTGACACGAGCATAATATGAGTGTTTTAGGCACTCATCACACCTCAACTTAGTTTCGTCATTCCTACAAGAACCGACTCTAGACAGACACACCCGACAATTCATGCAACTAACACTAAGACCTGGGCAGCACATGCCGAAAAGTAGGGATCAAATCAGACCGACTCACATACTCACTGCTTTTCTCAATGTTCAAGAAAGGCATACAGATATTCAACTTTCAGAAATTAATGAGATAGGTAAGAAACTATTAGTACATCAAATCCAATGGTGTTCAATAGCCTTTCCCAAAATCCCTATGTGCTTATAATGAGTGACTTTCAAGATATGCCTAGTTCGACACCCCAAACTTAAGCTCAACCCACCTATTAAAGAAGAAGCTAACTGTGACAAGATAGGAACGCACCCATTTATTTATGTCCCTCATACTAGAAATTTCACGCACTCAAAACAAAATGGAAGAAGACCTAGTGCCAAGAAGTTTTAGCCGAGTGTTCAGAATGGGATCCACTGTGACTCCCCCACCAAATAAGTTAAGGTGGGCACCGTACCAATTCCTCTCAAACTTCACCCTAACACTAACCAAACTCCAACGGCCCTAGCGAATGATCCATCTTCATCCTGGCATGTAGCGGCGCTGAAGTCAATGACTTCGCCATTGCCACAGTTTCGACAGCCCTCAGATCGCGCCCGGATTCCGATCGATGATCCCCATTATTCCTATGCATACACCATACCATATTTTTTCTTTTTTCTATACGGTTTCTTGTATTTTTCTTCTTTTGGTTAGCTCAATGGCAATCCTCTTTGATTAGGTGTCCCATCAAATGGTTCGAATCTCCCTAAAGTCAATGAATCCTAGTAGTCAGTTCAAGACTTATGCATACTCCGAAGTCACTAATGTGTGAGTGCGATAGAGTTTTTGAGAACTCGGTTTGACTACCCGGATTGATTCACTAACCCTTTTCAACTATTCACCCACTATCGAGAATCAAGCAAACGATGCATTCGAACAAGTTTATAGTGAATCTAATCTAAAATTGATCCTCACTTTTCAACATGAACAAATGTATGCAATTACTACATGCAAAATGTCTTAAAATATAATCAAACAATTAACACATGACTCATAAATACATGAAAAAGAGTAAATAAACTAAAAACAAAACACACTAATATACGAAACACAATAAGAACACAGCAAAATACGACACACTACTAAAACTAAAACTTAATAAACAAAACACAAAAACATGATACCTAATCATCATCCTTCCTCCAAATAAAATGATCATGTCCCCACGTGATAAAAACACGAGAGGCATGAAACCTTCAATATCACCGCGTGGCGTGGCAGGATGGTGAAAGCCAGAGTCAGCGCAGCCTGGCTCAAGATAGACTGTTGGCCGTCAGGCCAGAGAATGATGGCCTCGATCGCCGTAACGGTCCGCATATCGCCACGCGAACGCCCATGTCCGTAATGAGGACTCCTGCTCCCGGTCTTATCCTGGTTACGCCAAACCAGTGAGCGCACCGATCCCAAGATCCGGGTGAAGATCCAGGAGGAATGGGCCGCATGTGGCCGCGGGTGGTGGCGGAGGTGGCCGGGACAGTATTTGAGGTGGTCGGACAAAGGTGGAGGTGGCTGGACGAGATCACAGCACCCCCGGACGCCAGGATCCATAACGAGCCCGATACTCATAAGCCTGGCCCTCGCCCGAGGGCTCGCGGACTAATCATATGTCCTCAGTCGCTGGACACCGTGTGTGTCTCGGGCTGGATGATACGGCTTTTATCGTGGTTTGGCGGTCGTGGTTAGGTCGCCCAGGGCAATTCCGGCTTGCTTCCAGACAAGCCAAATATCATAAAAGGGTGCCCCAGGTTCATTTTCGCATTCTGCCATGAGGATCAAGGTCTTCATAACTCGCCTCTACATCGGTAATGGTGCGTCCCGATATACGGCGGTTAAGTAGTGGAACGCCGGGCTATTAACTTCACACACATTCGCCGCCTGGGCAAGACTATGATGAAGCGGTGCCAAACTCGGGAATGTAGGCCAACGCCGTCTCAAATCGACCGCACGTTCGCACCGGGCCGACCCTCCACTCGCCCGCCCATCACGTGATGACCCCATGGTAGCCTGGAGCCCGCGAGCTTCATCAGCTGAACACCGGTGGGACATGTTCTAAAGCCATAGAAGCTATTGATCGATCTGACCGGTCGACCAATACACCCCGCACCTCGACCTTTGAGACACGGGAGGCGAATGGCAATCACAAGACCACGCCGCATCGCCGGACGAGGGTCGCGGCTAAAGCACGCCATCTCCCCACCGCACTGCCTGGCTAAGAAATCGCTTGGGGTGATGAAACCTCCTTAATGAATGAGCTGCTTGCAATCGAGGCAATCGCCGGCCAAGACTCACATTTACAAACCGCTGAGGCTGCCGGAATGGGAGCCCAACCTCACTGGTCGATTCGCCATGTGCAACTTCGCTCTTGCCCGACATATTGTCCTGGTATAAAGAAACAAAATATCAAACACTACGTGCAACTACAACCAGAATTATAATTTATTCATGACTTCACAAATCTAATGATCAGAGAACTTAAGTGAACCTAGTCGACCCAAACAGGTCTACAATACTCCTCTAGGATTACGCTTAAAGTGAACAACGAACCTGACATCACCTGCTAGAACTGCACACAGCAGGGGGATGCCAACAATGACCCAAAACTGGACAATGAGGGCGGACTTACAAAGGGTCGGCGAGCGCAATATTCCGACCTATGGACGAGTCTGACAGTCCCGTGGAAGGTCGGAATGAAGGTGGTATGCGGAGCTAGGTTTCGCAGTAAAGAGGCGCACGTGAAGTTTGAAAATGAACCACTGGGCTAAAACTGTGGTCACGCTGACGCGGCGGGATGACGCCGCGACGTGACAGAGCTTCTAGGGCAACGGGCCGCGACGCGGGGGATGACGTCAGCGACGCGACGTGAGGTTTGCGTAACCACGTCGCTGACGTATTAGATATCGCCGCGACGCGTGACGTAGAGGTGTACACCTGACCGTCAAAACACGAAAATCACGCCGCGACGCGATGAGGTTAAACGACGCTCGCTGACGCGGATAACTCACGTCAGCGACGCGACAGGATATCAGGGTCGACGCTATGACGCGCGGAAAACCACGCCGCATGACGAGGGTAAAATTTGACGTCACGACGCAGAATTCCATCGTCGCGACGCATAGTAGAAGGCCCCAAGTGATTTTATATACCGACCCCAATTTTTTTTTTTTTTTTTTTTTTTTCAGAACTTCCACTCGTATTTCCTCACGACTGGGACATTCAAGAAGCCCCTGCACTACACTTCCCGCCTCCCGAAATTGTCCGTCAAAGTAGGAAACACCGATCATGATCGGGCAGCCTAGAAATCAAAAGTCAGCGAAAACACAATAGAACTCAAAACTTAAAAACTGTTTTAGAAAACTCTGGGTCAGTCCCTCCAGCGCTATGTTTAATGTCGCGAGCTCACGAATTCGAATCTAATGTGCAGATACTTAGATAAAACCGAAATGCTTGGCGCACATCCTTATAAGGCTCAAGCACCCAATGCTCAAGGTGATGAAATATCAGACATGCCCTTGCCCTTCTCGTTCCTTCTCGTGCAATAAGCGGTTTGATCCCTCAAATTTTTCTCATCGCCTCGCAGACACCCTCTCGTGATATCAAGTTCTCAGGATATCTCTGATTCTGATTCGCCCTGGTGCCTACAGGTGGAAAACATGGAATGATCTCGCTCTTGACTCTTAGTTTGAGTTCACCTTCTTGCACATTAATTTGAGCTTTTCCTGTGGCGAAAGGTCTACCAAGTATGATGGGGACCGAGTCGTCTTCTTCCATGTCCAGAATGACAAAGTCTCATTGAAGGATTTAATTTACCAACTTTACGTAGCACATTCTTCGACCATACCCTTGCGGTGTCAGACCTATCGCAAGTTGCAGACCACTGGTGGTCGATTTCTAAGCCCCAAACAAAGCCTTTAGCCTTTAAACATCGAGACACGTGATCGTTTGCGCCGTCCCAAGTCACACAGAGCTTTTCCCAGATACCCCTGCCTCCCTATAGAGAACAGATAGTAAATTTACCCGGATTCAGAAGTTTCGTGGGGAAGCTTTTCAAGATGGCACCCATCTCAGCCGCATAATATCCCATACTCTCTTCCAATTTCTTCTTACTGCCAAGATTTTTTTCTATAAATTTCACATAACTCGCATATTCTCTAATGCTTCCAAAATGGTATGTTAATATGTAGTTTCTTGAAGATGTCAAGAAACTTTGCAAACTGCTTCTCCAACTTACCTTTCTTCAACCTTTGAGGATACGGAATTGGTATGACAGGTTCATCCGTTTTTGCCTGTTTCGTTGTTCCTTCCCTGACTTTATTATCTTCGACCGCTATCGTATCTCGTGGTTTGCTCATGTCGAGATCCGGTCCTCCGATGCTTTTGGTCTCAGCTTCCACTCTCCCACCCTCATTGCCAAGGGCGCTTTGGGATTTCCAACTCTTTCCACTTAGAGGATAAGCCTTGCAAGATTTTCCTTCTCCTAGTAGGTTTACCTCCGAATTGCTTCGTAATGATCCTCGATCGCTTTCTCTCGCCAACAGACACGCTATTTCCGCCTCATTGAACCTCCAAACTTTCAATCATGTCATGGATTGTTCAACTCGGGTTGCTTCTGGTTACGATGTTCGCTCTAGTCTTGTTCATGAACGCGAATGCGGTTAACATCTCGTATGTGAGTTGCTTCTAAATCCAGCCTTCTTCGTGGGTGGTTCATTAGCCTTGCCGACTGGGCAGATTGTTCTCGCTATTACGCCATCCATACCCTTGATTGTTTCATGACTCGGGTTCTCATTGTTACGCCACCCCTTGTCCTCGATTCGCCCCGTAGTCGCACTCCCCATACCGCCCTTGCCGCTATGATTACCCCGATTAAACTCGACACGACTGGTTTCGCCTTATCAGAGTAGTCTTTTCATCGGGATCGACATTCTCATGTCATGAAGGTCCCTCCACAGATTCTACACAACTCCCATGGAGGGTCTCGTATGGCATGTGCTGCTCCCGCCATTTTACTTAGCCGCTTAGTCACCGAGCCACATGATTTTACCGGGGATTATCGAGAATCGCATTGCTCAAGCACTCCACCGTGGCTTTGATCGGTGTAGCCTTCCTCTCTAGGCCACCGATAGTGTTGGATGCATCTTCCAAATATCTCATATGCTCGGTCCGTTTTCTTCATCAATGATCCTCCCAATGAGGCATCTATCATTGTCTGGTCAGATTTCGTAATTACTGTAAAAGGTGTGGACTCAGATCCATCCGGTTAGCCTGGCAGGAGGACACTTCCGCACAATTCATGGAACCCGTCCCATGCTTCGCCGGTGCTCTCCTAATCGACCTAACCGTGATCGATCTCTCCGCACCGGGCCAGGTAATCTCGAAGGTGGAAAGAACCTGGTCGAAACTTTGTACCAATTGCTCCATGTAGTAATGGAATCTCGGTGGCTGACTGCTATTGACGTTTGGCTCTATCCCCCGAAAGTGAGGGAATAACCGCAATCTTAGGCTTCTTCCGCAACCCAGCTGTGGTTTGATGGTATCGCAAACTCGAAAGAAGTTACCAAATGCATGTTCTGCCTGCTGTGGGTACCCATGGAACAATATGTTCGGCATTCAGACTGTGGATCGACTTCACCAAATTATTTGCTCGAATTGGCACGTCCGATCACGCCCGAACAATCGTTGGTGGTAAAACAAACCCATTCACAGCATGGGCGATCGTCTGTCAGAGCAAATGGCCTCGCGCCGGGTTCCTATTTCGCTTCCTGCACCACGTTTGTTCAACGCCAAAATCTCGTTTCGTTATTTCCAGAGTAGACTATTAGTTCTAATCTATTCTGCTCTCCGTTTCTACGCAACTGCGCGTAAGTCTTCTCTGCTCCGATCACAGCTGATTAATCTTGCTACCGTCGCACGCATCATCAAAACTCAGATCGCAACACACCACACCAACAAAACCCACTACCGCATTCGTAAAATAACAAATAAAGAAAATTCGTAATATTATCTATATGCTCACTTTCATATCAATTAAACTGTCCCTAAGAATCCGCGCCAAAAACTCGACAGCCGAAAACGCGGTATAAAATGAATGCCTGGCTACGCAAGGCGCACGCCAGAGTTCAAGTAATATAAAGGTACTTAACGCATGCATATCAGATCCACAGAGTGCAATTGACTACGTAGATTCCGCCGTATTAACATCCAAGAATGACTTTAAAAGGAGTTCAATTATGTAAAACTAACTTAACTCGTTGATTTAATTAAAGTGTTGTTTAAAGCCTAGGTTATATCCCGTCACGCTCAATGGGATTGTTTCCAAAGAGATTGTTATTCAATACATTTATAATCCGCCTATGGTGAGGATCTTGCCTACGAGATATCCTCCTCTCGAGGTATATCCGCCATCCACAAATAGAATCGAGTATATCTCTATCTCGACTCCCAGATTCGAATGCTTAAATGTTCTACTCCCTAGATACCACCTTCTCAGTCCCGAATATCTCTATCGACCGACCACCAAGGCACTCTACCCAGATCCCCGAATACTCTTCACTCAATTCTGGATCTTCACGCGGTTACAAGGGCGTCACAAACATTATCATATAATTTAACTACGTGTATAGAGTAGATCTCGATAATTTATAAACAATCAATAACATAAAAGATCAATCCTTAATCCATATCGTATGACAAAGTAGCTCGATGTAACCCTAGAAAAAGATCTGTAACATAATGAAGAAAAGATGAAACTGCTTAATAATGAAAACATTGTTCTAAGATCCTAAAATATACGAAAATGAAAGCGCTACAATTCCCGCATCTTCCTCGAAATCGTCACCGCTCTCGAAACCCGGCGGCTTTGCCGCGGCGCCCGATCTCCCGATTTCCGAAACCCCAACGTGTTTTTAATGATGAGACAGATTCGTACAGACGTCGCTATCGCGGAAGACGCCACGACGGGTGATCGCCGCGACGTGACGCATTAATTTCCACGCTTTGTCTCATTCGCCCAAGATCCGCTTCTCGCGTCGCTTCTTTTTTCACCCCAATGCTCCTACATTCACAGTATATTAATTCAAGATTCTAGTCGCAAAACTATAAAATTATTCTAAAATACAACAAGAAACGTATAATGACGAAAGCATAATATGAGTGTTTTAGGCACTCATCACCAATCCAACCACGGGTCAGCGACCGATCATGCAGAAGCACATTCTCAAGTACCTTAGAGAACGAGAAACTATATGTTGATTTCATTCGTGTGCCGACCGAACCTATATAGATATACCGATTCGACTTCATGTCGACAAGGACAAATAAAGTCGACGCCTAGGCCTCGCATTCACTTTCGTGTGGAGCTGCGGCATGAGAAGTGTCAAACAATCCAAAGACGCAGATTCTACCATGGAAGTCGAATATATACGGGTTTCTGTATAAAAATGAAGAAGCGCCTGCCTAAGAAGTTCATTACGCATCTGGAAGTTGTTCCAAATATAGATGGTAACCCATAGTACTTCATCAGTGATGTCAGTGAGGGAGGCCGTGGCAAACTCCAAATAATCAAGGAGTCACAAGAGTAGGAAACATATGTGAGAGGAAGTATCATCCGACAGAGAGGATCGCACCGGTGACGCGGGTTGTTATAAAGATAGCACCGCAAGACAACCTTGCTGATCCGCCTCACCAAGACGTTACTCGCAAAATCATTGAGGTCACTTATCCGATGGGTTTAAAAGATATGTCTCACATGCTTTGCATACTGGGAGATCGTTAGATGAGGCCCCCAGAAGCATGAATTTGAATTTATGTTTTATGAAATTAATAAAAGTTGTCGATTTATTACATTTAGCTGCTATTTTTGTGCATAATGTATGAATGAAACGTTTAAAAACTCAGATTTATTAATGTAACTGATAACCTCGTTGTATACGCTATACACGAGAGGATCGAGGTTATGGATTATAATCATATCGTCCGCACAAATTAATCAAGCTCGGGGGATCTTCAAATTAAATATTACTGGGGTGGTCCGCTATCATTGAGAATGAAGTGACCTTATCCCGGCCGCCCAATGTGGCGACATTAGTGGAGGCCCATATATAATAAGATTATATAGGACAGGACCAAGGCGCAGTTTTCGAATTCTTTTAAATACCGTCATTTCAAGAATTCAAACAACGCCGCTAGATGATCATATGCGATTGTCTTAATCCCGAGTAGTCATGTAATTCCTCGCTTATGTCAACCTGGCCTTTTGAGTCATGGGTTAAAGCCCGTTATGAAATGGGCCCAATACTGCGGTCTCTCGGGAGGCCCATTGATGTGTGTGTACCGGGAGTGTGAACTATGGACATAGAATCCAACCCTTCCTATGGAAGCTGGATAGTTGGTTCCCTTAAGTGTTGGTTCTGGAACTGAACAGTTTGAGCGCTCTAATTTATAACAAGTTTATAAATTAACTGTTCACTAGTGGATTAATGGAACTTAAGGATCAAGATATAATTAGAGGGGTAAAACGGTAATTTCATCCGACTCTAGTTATGAACCACTGGAGGATAGAACCGCATGTAATGATTAAATCAATGGACACTCTAAACTTCATAAACTGACATCAGAAGGACAAGAGTTCAATTTCAAGTTTTTAGTGGAATAATTCTGAAATTAATAAATTAAAATAATTGATTAAAGAGTTTAATTAATTATTATTTATCGAGCTTGAAAATTACAGTCCATGGGTCCCAATTCCACCTCCTATATTACTACAATGAACGATTCATGATTTGGAATAAATTGCACTCTCAGAGTAATTTAAAATGATGAGATTATTTTAAATTACAAATACCATTGTTATTTAAATTCGAATTTAATTGCTTGCTCATTGAATAAGGAAATAATCAGAAGGGTAATAATATTTGAATTGTTATTATATAATTATTCGCTTCTTATCCTGGAGCAAGGAAAATGAATTTAAATTTTAAATAATATTATTAATTCATTTCCTTTATCCGATAAGGATTTGAATTTAAGAATATTAAATATACTAATTCGCTTTCCTTATCTGATTAGGATTTGAAACGTCTATAAAAACCCGAGCAGAGATATATTTCCGTGGTGGTCGTCTTTGAGAGAAGAGAAACAAAAAGAAAAAGAAAAAAAGGAGGTTTTTTCCAAATCCTGGTCTCCTAGAGAGTCTCTTCCCTTCAGAGATCCCTTGCCTCATGTGTTTAGTACGCAAGGTAGATCTGGTGCTATAAAAAAACTGTAGCCAGATTGCTTCCTGGTCTCGAATCGGTTGGTGCCCACACACCTCAAGTAAGGAGGTCGGAATCGAAGACCCTGGTGCAGGGAGTTGTTTCAACCCTACTAGCCAACAAATCTCCTATAACAGAAACAGGTATAGATCTGATCTTCACCTTTTGATATTAATATGTGTTTGTATGGGTTCGCGTTTAAAATAAGATTTTATGGAAAATTTTAAAACCTAATTCACGCGCTTTTGATTTTATTCAATGTATTATTGATGCAAATTTGGAATTTTTATGGTTTTATCCAATTGAAATGTATTGAATTTGTGCTTGAGACCTAGATTATGAAAAATTGATTTAGGGCTTCCATAGTGACAGCTAGAAATTGACTCGAGGCCTTGATCAAGTCTTCGAAATGTATTTCGATTGGTAAAATTAACTCAGCTTAATCAAAGAAATTTAGAAAATTAGCAATGACTAATACTATATGGATTTTGTATAAAGGTAAAACATCAATTAGGTATCAAGGCTAGATTTGTATGACCTACCAGATAAAATCTAGCACAGCTGGGTTTTCCTATTTGTAAGGACTCAATGTGACCAATAAGATACCTAAGGGAAAATGCCTAGAAAAGTATTGCACTTAATTGTCTAGAAGGACCTTAACGGTGAATAGGTTTAGTGAGAGAAATTCGAGGTGAGTCATAAGAGTGAGAGCCTTATATCAATCTTCCCGAAAGAACACAAGCTTACATTCACTAATTTGCACTTATCATGATAAACTAACATGCATTAATTGAAGTAACCAACCTTAGTATCTTAACTCGAGTTCTTTCCTCAATTTTTATCCATTCCTTGCAATTGAGCATTAATCTTTCCCTTGTTTTCCTTTTGTTTTTTAGTTTTTAAAATCTCTATTTTCAAATCGTTTTTAAGAGTTTTTAAATAAGGAGAAGTTCAATTAGTTAAGGTACTTAGTTCTTCTAAAGATTACATTCCATTCCCCTCGTGGATCGATATCCGACTCTCTAAGTCCACCAAATTACCAGAGGCTCATATACTCACGATAAAAGTGTGCACACACACATAGTGCTTAACATGCACTGAGTTCAAAGGCTTTACATCAATGGCGTCCATAGCTGACCCTTCTTTTTCGAAAACCTTTTCTTTGTTGCTAAAATTGTCTTCTTCTCCTGGACCCACCAGATTGTGTCATCACCGTCGCTGAAATTAAACGAGAATTGAAGAAAGAATAGAAAGTTTGGACCTTTGAAGATTTCTTGAGAGAATATTTAGAAAAGCAGTGTGCTCTTGTCTTCAGTTGTTTCTAGTTGTATAGAGGTCCCACCAGCTCTTGAGAAACCCGAGGGTTTTTGTCTTTAACGGTTTCCTTATTTAATGGCAATGTTAGGACTCTCTTCCAATGCAATGTTTCACAACTGTCTTTTCAGCCGCTTGTGACTCTTAGTATCCTAGTTGTTGTAACGGTCGACTTGGGCGTGACCCCACCTGTCCATATGAATTTCCCTCTATTTTTTTTATTTTAAAGACAATTCACTACATGAGTTATCCCTGGGAAGGTCTGAGAGACACATACCTGAGTACATCCACTTCTTAATTACAGAGCTTAATTCCTCTCAAGTTGTCATAGTTTGGAGTTCGGACTTCCTCTGGAACGATATAGTCCTTGACATTACTCTTCATCCACACTTCATGTGTGCATCCTTTAGATGTAGCTATCCTTTCCATCTCAGCATTCAGAGAGTAACTCACTTCAGGGCTTGCTTAGTGTCTTGCACATTTTTCCACATGTTCGTCGATCGTCCAAGAGGTCATGAAGCACGATTTCTTCATTGCCCATAATGTTTCTGGTCATCTTTGTTTCATTCTCGAGATAATCCATTCCCTTAGTTAGACATCAAGCCGAGGAAAAAATTTTAGTTATAAGTTCCGTCCAAACTTTTGTTGAGGTGATGAGGCTTCTTTCTGATATTGAAGCATTATGTCGCTTCATTCTGTCCTCTTTTGACTACTTTTGAGATGCTAAACTATGAAGAAATTCCTTAATCCTCTAGATCATAAGTGGGGTGTTTTCTCATGTATGATCATCTTCAAATGATGATTTTCTTCGAACATGTTCCCAGTGGGATGGATTCCTTCGTATCTTATTTAATTATCATTCTTCTATAAGGGTTTATGGAGGGTTCGAAAATGGTAATTTGTTCCTAAGGCAAAGACAAACCATGCGTGATAGCATCAAAGATAGATGAATATTTTCCTCTCGATGCTTTTCTTACCTTAGGAGCCTATGCGGAGGTCCATATATAGCTCCAAGATTTCCGTCATCAGACTTAGTCTCAGACTTAGCATGGTGGTAGGGATCGTTCCATGCAAAGACCACTCAGCTGATCATGTCTAGATGTCATATGAATGCCTTTGACTAGAGGGCTTAATGATGGTGGGCTCACTTCTCTTAGTATGATCAGACTAAGGAGCCAGCATTTCTTGTTCTAGTTGTTCTTCATATATGCATGGACTGGTGCTTGTTACAAGATAGTAGTTATTTGAGGTCCTTTCCCCTTCCATAATGCGACAATGATTTCGATTATATACTAGACACTTGTCCTTTATAAATTGAAGAAGTAGATCTTCGATTACATCGTTAGTCCTCAACAAGCAAAGACATTCTGCTTTATCAACCTCGAATTTTCAAAGAACCACTTCCTAGAATTCTTCCTTCCACCGCTTCTCTGAAAAGTTACCTACCCCGACCGATGGTTGAAGATCGCTTAGAAGCAATTAGTGTTCCTCATGTATTTGAGCATCTATCACAATACTAATTTTCTTCCCTATTCTACTATCGTGGAATATCGATTAGCATGTGAGGTTATGGATAAGTTCGAACATTCCTGACAGTTTGACGAGTTTGCCTTCATCCTTTTTTATTTAAGTGCAAGAGTTTCTT
Source organism: Tetrastigma voinierianum (assembly GCA_016808115.1). NCBI lineage: Eukaryota > Viridiplantae > Streptophyta > Magnoliopsida > Vitales > Vitaceae > Tetrastigma > Tetrastigma voinierianum. The sequence goes on along the minus strand of JAEQBH010003218.1, from coordinate 168,567 downwards.
TCGCCATGCGTAGATCGCCACAGAGCTTGAGGCGCTCATTCTTTCTCGTCTTCTGATCTTCTTCGCTGGTAGATCTCAGTACAAAGCTTTTTTCATTTTTTTGCAACTTTTCTTCTCGACTTCAGATTCTCGTCCCTCAAATAGGTTCTAGAGAGTGTCCTATTTATTATTTGCAATTTTTGAAGCAGCAATGAGTCCGAACGTCTAGTCAACCATACCACTAATGTCATGTAGAGCGTTGAAGTTCTCGACAGGATGCTTCCTCACTACTCCATTCTGATTCAAGCTTGATCATTATCCTTTCTTTTTCAATTTTGGTTAGGGTGGTCCACCTTGTCATTATAGATTGCCATACTTCATTCCTAGAGACTTGATGAGAGTACGCATGTGAACCTTCCAGTCACCATAGTTTTGATCATTAAGCATATAGGAGCATCTTCCAAGCATTTTGTCCTTTTCAGGACACACACACAAACGAATAGAGAAACCCAAGGATCTAACTCAATAACTTAGATGTAATCTCGTCATACCAACTACATATAAGAATACGTTTCAGTCACGCCTTTAATGTTTTGATCAGATTTCGCTTGACTATGCTACAAGCAAGGTCCGAACTCCCCTTATAGGACTTTGTGTGTGCAGAGCAGATATGATATATTTTGCAATAAAGTAAAGGCATGCACAATTTTTACGTGGTTCGGCAACCTGCCTACGTCCACAAGGTTATGCTTAGATGCAAGGATTTCCACTTATCTGATTCAAGGTTTACAATTAGTCTTATGTGGTTTGAGACTCCCTCTCTACCCATAACCCTTCTTGAAACCTAATCACTTATAGTGGAATTCAGAATGAACTCTCTCCATTCCCCTTTCTACAACATAGCACACCCATAAACCATAACACATCAAAACAAGACGAAGAATATAAATACCAACATCTTTCACCAAAGGTGAAAGGCTTTTAACATTCAATACCTTAATCGAGTATCTGCACTCCGCACTTCGCACTCTCTCATCATGTTCGACCCGCTTGTTCTTCAAGTCGTCTAAAATCCATGCCAAGTATCTGCCAAAGTCCCAAATATATAGCCTTGTATATTCGGTTATGGAAGATTAGATAAGGTTGGATCATTATACTAATATGACTCCAAACCTACCTTGAATTATTTGTACTTTCCTTTAAGCTATCACGTGGAAATAGGAAACTTGTTGATTAAGTATTCTCTTTAGAATGGAACCCTTATTTGATTATAATTTTGGTTTAATAGCTTATATGGCTCTATCTTCTTGATTTGATCATTATCCACTCGATTAAATGATCTCAGGCCCATAGGTTTCGCACCCCAAGTTTCCTCGCTTTCACAAGTAGACTACGTGCTTCCCATGATCAAGCCCGCTTCTAGTCCGACTTCCCATATCCGCACGTCCCTACCGTACATGGTTGCCTTAAATTAAACTACTTCCTCGGTCCTACCGTGGACTTCACTCACTCTTCGCATCTTCATCAATTTTTATCTTCAATACCTGTGACCTAAAATATGGACAATGCTAAACCCAATAGCTCCCTTCTTGTAACGTCCCAAAAATAACATTTTCGTTTTATTATTTTACTTTATAGCATTTTTCTCGTTATCAGATTTTGTTTATTTTTTTTATTCGATATTCTATTGGTTTTAAGTGATAAAAATAGAGCTTTTTAAAGTGAGAATTCACATAGTGGATTAGTGCACCCCAAATTAAGCATTAGTAGTTTAATGATATATTTAGGGTATAACACAAGTTAAAATAAAACCGGAATGAATACAAGAATCAAGGTTAAATTGGTAAAATGTCAAAATGAGGACCCAATGGTCATAAATGAAGAAGAGTATATGCCAAAGTAGAAATGGGATAAGTAGTTATGCAAATAAAGTATAAATGAAGGGCTTTAGTGCAAAAATTGGAAATTAAGTCAAAAATGCCTTTAGCCAAACATGGCCTTGTACATAAAAAGGAGATAAGACCAAATCTTGTCTTGTAAAGGGGGAAGAACACGTTTTGGTTTTGGGAGAGCTTAGGGCTATGGTGTTTGTGGAGGATGAAGTCAAATTTGGTTTGATTTATTCCATTTTGTTCAAGGTTCTATGTGATCAAGAAAGGAAAGAAGAAGGAAGAAGAGAAAGTTACTGAAGATCAAGAAGATCAAGGTTAGGAACCCTCCTAACTCCCTATTTGATTGTGTTTGGGTTTGGTAAAACCCTACTTTTGTATATATAAGTTTGAGTTAGAGTTCAAGCAGCCTTTTTACTTTGATTAGGATTGGTTTTGGAGAATTTTTGTATAAAGGAACAAGCCAGGGGTATTAGGAGATGTCAATAAAATTTTCCAAAACCAATGTTTTTGTTTTGACCATAACTTAGCCATTACTCATCTAAATTGAGTGATTCAAATTTTTGGATAAACTAGACTTCTAGGAAAACATATTTCTATGAAATAAGTATATTCAAATTTGGACCCCATTGGACCCAAAAATACATCAAAGTGAAGCTATGTTTTCTGCAAATTCGTTCGCTTGATATAGTTTTGGTGTTTTGCACAATTTTTGGTATTTAGGCCATAAGTTGATTTTTACTCATCCAAATCGAGTGATTTAAATTTTTGGATAAACTAGAATTCTAGGAGAACAAATTTCCTTGAAATAAGTGTATTCAAATTTGGATCCCATTGTCCCAGAAATTCATCTAAGAGGAACTTTGTTTATAGGAAAATTATGGTTATGTTTGAAAATAGAGTAGTCCCGGTTGTTTAGAACATATCTTGAGTTTTGGTTTTTCGAATTGGATGATTCAAATTTCTGAATAAAATAGATTTATAGAAAAACAATGGACTTAAAGGAAGTTGGGTAAAATATGACTCATTTGTTCTCAAAAAAGTTTACAAGTGAAGGTGTATTGGGTAGAAATCAACCCTAACCAAAATACTAAAGTATTTGACGACTAATATTTTTCTCTCTGTTACGGACTAGTGGATCGGACGAGGAAACCTGAGTAAGATCAGGATTCCAAGGATAGGAGTCAAGGAGAGACAACCTTTTGGTTTGTTCTTCTCATTTCTTTTCTTATTGCAAATTTGTATTGGATTTTTCAAAAACCGAAATGATTTACATGGGAAAACTGCAGAAAAAAAAGTTTTGTTTTAACCATAAAACATATCTGCCTTAAGTAATTGGGAAATTGATTGCAAATGGATTGCCATGAAAACTACATGAGTGTCCAAATGTGTTTATTGGGGTATATATGTATATACAATATTGTAATTTACTATGACTAAGTATTAATGCCCTTAAGAGAATGTTATCCATCATATTCGAGTTAAGGATATAATGGTATACTAATATATCAATGTAGCAAGATCGCGAAATAAACTATGATAGGCATACCGATCCGTAGCCCAAATGGACAAGATTCGTGAGTGCATACAAAATGAATCTGTAACAACCACCAACAACCCAAATGGACCATATCTGCCATTAAATGTTTTACACGGCCATGTACCAAATGTGACCATGCCGGTGATTCCGTTATCCTATGCATTGAAAGTCATGGTTAAATTCATTTATATAAACTTATAAGTAAATGTGAAATGCATAATTTGAGTTTTGAATGAAAATTAACATATATATTGTTTATTGCATTGACCATTGAAAATGTGCCAAAATGTTGTTTTCGAAAAGATACATATTTTGTGTGATTGAAATGAGGATAGAAATGCGTAGAACCACTAAGCATGAAAACGCTTAGCGTGTTGTTTTATCACATTCAGGTACCAAGTGAATAGGGGCAGGATCAAAGACCGCAGAGCCGGGAGTCATCATCGAATCGTATGGAGTATAAGTAAATGCCCCGTCTCATGCACACATTTAATTTTAAAAAAATAAAATCATGTAATCGTTTTGCATTGCAAACAAAGATGTATAAATCTTCATGGGAAGAGTATATTTAGACTTACGTTTAGACATGAACTACAATGTTTTGTAAATGATTTAAAAGGGGCAAGAAATGATGTCTTGTATAAATATGGGAATTGAGCAAATGATGGACTCTCTACCATGATTGATGTATATTTTTATATATATAATGCGTATTAGTAATGAGATCATATTTTCATACATACATAAATATGATTTAAATGGATATTAAATATCCCATCAAAATATATATAATCTGTGCTTTATAGATAAATGGATTTAGTGGTCCGCGTCCTCGGGTTTGGTCTAGTCGTCGGGTCAGGGGGGGGCTACACTTCTACTGAAATACAAATAGGTGAGTGAAAATTAAATGAACAAAATAAGTGAGAAAACCTTATTTTAGAGGTGAAACACTAGCCGACCCTCCTTTTCTCTCAGCATTTTCTCCTCTAGCCTCTCCCCTTAAGCAAGGAGGGGTGATTTTTTTTACCATTCTTGGCCCAAAATTACCCATCTATATATCTTTATATCCGTTTTCTCAATCAAGTGGTTCTTATCTGGGTTTTTATTTTTATTTTTTCGTGTTTTTGTCGTCGTTTTGTTGCTTCTTGTGGTTTGTGTCGTTTTGGTATGATGAGTTGTTTTTTTTCATTTTATCAGAAGGCGCATTTTGTGTGAGTGATTCAAGCGAAAAACATATTCGATTAGATAGAGGCATCAAATCAAATCATGATCATCAATATGTTGCAGAATTAGAGTAATATGTATTCTAGTCATTATATAATTATCAAATGTGTTGGCTTTGCTCCAATCCATTATGTTATTAACTAGGATGTTGTTTCATCCTTTAAAAATTTTAGCGAATTGATTTTATGTTTCTATCAAATGTACTACTAGTTTGAATCAATAAAATTATCTTTCTTTTTTTTAAAAACACCTTATTTTGATGAAAACAAGTTAAAAGGATAAAAAGATCAAATTAGGTTATCAGTTAATGAAATTAAGGAGGGAGGTCATTCTTGTAATTTGATGATTATTTTGGACTACCTACCGAGTAAATCCCTTAAATATATAATTCTATATCTAGATTAGGGTCAAGTAACAAGGCGGTTTTGGGACAGGTCACCCTTATCTCGAACCTACCCAAAAATTCATGTTTTTTTCCATACCCATCCCGAACTTGTGATGGGATGGGATATCCATTCCTATTCCCATTATTTAATATCTTTTTAAATTCCATCCCCGCCCCATCGAACCCGACACGAAAATCTCAAACAATCAATACCCTAGAACAATTAGTACTTGACAATCAATACCTAGGTATAAATATTTTGGCATTGCTAATTGTTTCTTGTTATAGGGGAAGAATCTCTTTTCTTTTTCATATAATTATCCATGTCTTTCTGTTTTTTCCTGTTCGTGGTGGTGGTGCTAGCGAATATGTGTTAATATAAAATGTATGCCTATTGTGCGCAACTGTACGCGACATATCAAGTAATATAGTGTGTGAAAAGTAAGAGTGTCGATCTCACGAGGAAAAAGCGGTTGGTGAACTAAAATAAAAGGAAAACCTAGGGTTTAGACTTCATCCAATTTGCCCTTAATTAGCATTCTAATCTCCTATTAATGGTATGTTTCACTATTGCAATTGTGAATCTCTCTCGATAACCCACAATCTACTCTTAGGGTTTCGGTATTTTGCATCTTTACTCAACCCCAAAACCCTAAAAGCACAATAAGCCTAAGAAACCCTAATTACCACACAAAACCCATGAGAATCTCTTTTCAATGGTGAAATGTGATGTTCTACCCAAGTATAATTCAACTCTCACTTCTCAGATATCGAAGTGAACCACTAATCGCATTAAGGATGATAAATAAAAATAGTCATAAAGATTAGAGTATAACAAATATAGAAATGTGATAGAAATATCAAATACAAAGCAAGTCAGTCTTCAAATACATAAATCATAACTAAACTACATCTAAAACCTTAGAAATGAAAATCGTAACATGAGGTGAAGAAATACAATCAAAGAATCACAAGAAAACATGAAATAATTTTCTATTCTTCAATCTTCCTCAAAGAGTTTTGGCCCTAGGGTTAGAAACTCTAGAGGCTTATTTCTTTGCTCTCCATTTAGAGGTCCCCTCCTTAAAAATAAAGAAATAAGTGTTTATATAGAGTCTTGGGAAATGAGCCTTGAAAATGTGCTAAAATCAAGAATTTGTGAAATCTAGGCCGCGATGTCGCAACATGTGAATAGTGATGCCACCGCATTGTAGTTAAATGAGGCTAAAAAAATCCAGAATTTCACTGGATGCCGCGACATACCAATGCTAGATGCTAATTTATTTTCTACTTCAATGTTGCGGCATGCACTGTTCATCTTCACTTTGCCTTTTTCTTTCATCGAACTTCCCGAGGTTGTAACTTTCTCGTCTTGATTCTAAATTAGGCGTTCTTGGACTCGTTGGAAATATCTTGAACTCAAAAACACATTTATGAGCATAGTAGAGCCAATTGATGCCACCGTTAACATAGAAAAATCAAAAGATCAGAAAAATCAAAAGATCAGATGTTTGCTGTGTGTGGTGGCTTCTTGGTCTTCTTTGATTCAATTTAAACTCTTTTTTGTTCATTTTTCTCCAAAGTTGACCCAATCACCAAAATGAGGCATTTAAACATTAAAACTATAATAATCATCATCAAAATGCATAAGAAAATGGGATGATAATCATAGTATAAAATGCACTCATCAGCTAGTGTTTGAGATAGTGAATAAGAAGACATCTGTGTTATAATTTTGAGATTGGGCTGGTCAATTGGTTTAACCAGGTCATTTGAGAAGATGAACATATACAGAAGAGATTTTGTGGGGAGGTTTGGCTAGAAATAAACGTTACTTGATTCGCTACAAACGACGACGAGCAAGAACCTTCGTGAACTTCAATAAGAGCGGCAATTGTCATGGTCTTATCCTAGGCATGAAACACAAATCCTCGCCCTCAATCATGAAAGACGGACTCCGTGAGCTTTATAGATTGCGGATATATATATATATATACATGATTTGGACAAGTTTGCCCCTTCAACCACCATTTGACACCTCATTCCCATTTCCCTCTCATTCTCCTTTTAACCACAAATTTTTCTTTCTTTATTTCTTCTTCCCATGGTTCTTTCCTTTCACTAGTTCTTTTCAGATTTTATACTCCATATTTTCAAGTTGTTACAATTTATTACCCATTAAATATTGGTGGATAAATACATATATATATTTTGTATATTTATTTATGTTTATTATAAATGTTTAAACATTTAATGAGATGTATTAAATATTCGATGGTTTTAAATAAATATAATTTTTTCAATATTATTTGTAGCCATCAAAAAGGAGTTAAAAGAAGAACACGAACAACTTAAAAGGATAGAGAAACACCCTCAAAGTAAAGAATGCAGAGTTAACTAAGTTCACGTTGAACTTAACTCTCCCATCAAGTTTGTAAAACTAAAATCACTACTCACTAGCAGGCAAAGGCTCTCCTCCAACAGATGGGGCCTTACCCAAGAGTGAAACCCCTTATTTGTGCTATGCTCTCTCTCTTATGTTTGCTACCGGCTGTCTACGCAAAAGAAATAGACAATAGAAGAAGGTGAACTACGTACGAAAATAGGTCCACTTTTTCTTCCCCAGTGACTAATTAATTGGATATTATAATGTCTGCCTCAGTAAATTATAAAGGGACTCGATTGCCATCTTGATACCTAAGTCATTAGCATCGGATAATAGTTCTCTCGAGTTTGCTAAGCAGTTTTGGACAAAAGATATTAAAGTTGATCTTTCTCCTATATCTGCAAAAGCTCTTTTAGTTTGCTGATCAAGACTTGGTCTCTCTTCTCTTGCTCAAAAGTACAATTTATCATATAAATCTTTTGTACGATTGGCAGGAGGGGGATACTGAGTCTTGTCTAATTTATCTAATCCAAAACCTAAGAAATGGAAGCGGATGAAGATTATTGCTAAATAACTACTGTGGTATAAACTTGGACTTAATTCCACTGAAGTTTGTTCAAATACTAACTTAACAACAGATAAGTCCAATATAAATAGCTATTGTGTTACAAACTTGGACTTTACTCTTTTCAAGTTTGCTCAAATATTAACATAATATAGTTAAGTCCAATCTAAATAGCTATCAGGTCACAAACCTGAACTTAACCCCTTCCGCCTTTATTCAAATATAATAATGATAGTTTGAAACTAAAGAAGCATGATAAAAACCTTCCTCAATTTTCAACCCAAACAAACCCAAAATACAACACTTAGGGTTTTTTGCACTTCAAGCAAAGTTCGTATGGACATGTTGAAGAACTTCAATAAAAATAGGAAAGAAAGAAACTTACGTTCTTTTTTTTTGCACTTAGGATTTCTCCTCAGGTTAGCTTTTAATCCTTCACTTTAGTTTTAGAGTTTTTTCTCAAATCAAATGTTTGCAATTTTCATTGGGATAATGGATTAAAAGGGAGAAATGCAAAAAAGAAAGCATTGATGTGATTTGGACGATTAGGTATAATTTGATCACAATCTTCCTTTTTGTGTCGCTTGTCTGTAGTGCTTGTAGAAGCGATTTCTCAAAGAAGAGAAAGAGTTTCGAGGGGAAGAGAAAACCAGAAAAGAAAACAATCATTAGAGGGGAAATGGAGGTAATGTGGAGGGATACTATTAGAAGGGTAATTTTGTTTGAAATTGATATTTTTGAAGGCTCTAAAAGTAAGGGGTTACGTTTGCAATATTTTTCTCTATTTATCCCTTTTAAACTATTATCCCTAAATATATATACACACGAAGGGCAGTAGAGGTAATATAAAATATAATAATGGTATAATTCGGGCCGATGATTAGAAATCCCATACTCGACCTGAATTTGATTTGGGTTTTGGAAAAACTTTTCAAACCCGTTCAAAACCCGAATAGCCTATTTTTATACCCGTCCCAAACAGGACGGGTCAATCGGATATGGGAAAAAATTGTCCTCCCTGATCTAGATCAAAGCGTATACCATATTGGCTCCATATCTTAGAAGACAATTATTCTTTGGAGCTTGGCATGCAACACTAGAAGAGATTTCTTGAAGAATTGTTCATGGAATAAGCCATGGCAACAATACAACTGCATTAATCTAGGCATTCTGCGCATTGTAAGACATAACCACTACGTTTTATTAAAATAATTTTAAAGGATGTTGAATATGTAAGTTTATAAGTAATTTTTTTTCCTTTGAGGTTTTTTTCACTATTAATAATAAGAAATAAGAAAATAATTTTTCTAATATTTTTTATTTCCTTAGAACTTTCAGAACTAAACATAACTCTGTTGCCAATTTTTCTTTCTTCCTTAGTACTGAATTTTACAATCTAAGGTTACCATCGATAACTTTAGCTAAAAGTAAGGGGTAAGCAAGGGCGATAATGTTCCTATCAATTTTTCTTTGCTGCATGAAGGTGGGGTTATACAACAAAGTTGCTAAGGCTCCTTTGAGAGTGATTTTCTGAAATTTGAAAACGTTTCTTGATTCTAACATTTGAAAAAAAGAAGATATATTCTTAGTAATGTAGAGAATCATATAAAGCGGTTGATTAACACTTCTTTTCACAGAATTAATTAATTAACGATGGTTGATTTTAATCATCATTAATTAAAAATATTTTGGTATAAAATACAAAATTTAACTAATTCTTTATAAAAACATTTTTTTTTTATATTTATTCACTTTTTATATTTTGATTATAGTAATTTGTTCTCATTCAAACCTAGATCTCCCACGAGTAAGTGTAAGTGTAAGTGTAAGTTCTAGCACTAGACTTAAAAATTAAAAACAAAACCGTGATGTATGTATAGAATTGTAACTCAAACCGTAACGAGCCCAACAACATTTATTGTTAACATTATACTTTTTAGTTAACATTTTAAAAAAATATGTTATGATAATGATTAATGAATTTATTGGAATAAGTTTTTTTAACCTTTGTATTGACATTAATTTTTCATTTTATTAATGAATTAATTCCATGAATTTTTTTTTTGTAAAAATCTGAATGAAATATATTTTTATTGGTGTTTACATATATTATATTATATTAATTGATACCTTTACTATGAGAGATTGTCATGAAAATTGAAATAAATACATTCTTATTAAAAATTTTATTGATATTTTACATTTTTATTCATATTGTATTAATATGATAAAGTTTGTTGCATGATAAATTATATATTTGTTAAATTTATATTTACTTTTATTTTTTTCATTTGCACTAAATCATATACTTAATTTCTATAATATTTATATAAATATATATAAAATATAATGCATATAAAAAGAATAAATATATAAAAAAAATGTTCAATTATAATATTATAAATCAATATAATATTTTTATATTTATAATTATTAAATGTTATTTTATTTACTATTAAAGTATGCTCCTCTTGAAGTAAAATTCTGGCTCTGCAACGGTCTTCCATAGTCCATTCCCACCCTTTTATTACTTGAGCGAGACCTTAAGGCCCATAAACAAAATTCTAAATAATTGTAGATTACAAAATTTTACTTAGATTATATCATGCAGTGATCTTAGAAAATGTTTGTAATACTTCTAATACTTTAAAAGATAAAATAAAATCCGTAAGTATTAGAAAGGCTAAAACCTTTTTTAGATTTCATCATTCAAGTTTTAAAAAGTTAAAGATCCTTTTTAAAATTATTTCAAAATATTTCAAAAGTAATAACACTCTTAATATACCATCGACAAGCCTCGAGGCCCGGGATGGGCATAGCCGCACAGGGAGAATCCTTCGGGGTTGAATCCTTGAAAGAACAGAGTACTGTAACATAAGATGCATAAGTGGATAAAGTAAAAAAAGAGTTATATGTTGATGCTTAAAAAGGCCTCATACAAATTGGATGTTATCCATGATTATATACTCATAAATCTTCCAATTCCTAACTAATATGAGACATTTGTGAGACTTTGGGTGTATACCCAACAATCCTCCACTCAAACAAAGTTCCACCGAGCCTCCCCTCAAACTGTGATTTCTTCATCAGATCTTCGGAAACATTACGCCTTACGTGAAACACTGCTTTGTCGGGGCCCATCACATCATTTTGTTTGGCTTCCACCCACACGACAACTCGACTGACCGATACCACCGTGATACCATCGGAAGCTTTGATGTCGATAATATGAATCCAAGAATAAAAAGATAAAATAACTCACACAAAGATGCACAAGGTTTTAACATGATTCGACCAACTATGTCGACATCCACGGATGAGAGAGAATCTTTCCACTATACAATAGAAATATTACATAGGTAGAACAACATACAATTGGGTTCTTGAAACATCTCATGTTTCCCCATTCCTTGTATCCATACCTCGAACTATGGAAATCCCTCACTCCACCAGGTATCTCCATTCTTCCTCACATCTCTACACACCCCTATAGTCTTTAGAAGCCCATTTCTCTAATACCAATTGTTGTGTCAATATAGCTTTAAATGTGTTGAGATTGATATGAATCTAAGGCAAAAGATAAAATAAATCACACGAAGATGCATTAGGTTTTAATGTAGTTCGACCAATTACATCCATGGATGAGAGATAAGATAAAATAACTCACACAAAGATGCATGAGGTTTTAACATGATTTAGCCAACCATGTTGATATCCACAGGTGAGAGCTCTAATACTAGTTGTTGTGAATCGTGCAACAATGTTGATAAGAATCAGAGAAGAAAAATAAGAAGAACACACATACGTGAGCTCTTACGTGGTTTGCCATATGCCTACATCCACGGGAACAAAGGATCTTTCGTACCTCACTATACAATATGAATTATTACAGAGGTAGAACAACATAATTAGGTTCCTAAACATCTCATGTTTCCTCATTCCTTATATTCATACTCAACCGTGAAATCCTCGCCTCCACCGGTATCCCCTGCTTCTTCTCACATCTCCACACACCTCGTATAGCCTTTACAAGCTCTTCTCTCTTATAACTTTTTCCCATCATAACCTAGAATATTTATAGTAATATTCCTAACTACTTTCCTTATTCTATAAGGAATCCTTGTTCTACCAAGAAACCTTTCTTTAATCTATAGGGAAGTATAATATAACAATAATATAGCGACCTAGGAATTATTCTATAAAATATTCTTTACAAATAGGAATTTGAGACATATTTCAACAATATCCACCTTGGATCAAATTCCATTATTAACTCCACCTTGAACTGAAATTCATTTATGTCTTCATCTTGTGTGCTTTGCAATATTTTGTTCTTCTAGAAATCTTTAATCTGAAGCTTTAACAATCCTCCCCTTGAACAAGTACCATTGAACCTCCTCTCAAACAAACATCCATCCATCCACTCTTTGCACCTCAAGATTTTCCTTAGCTTATATTGTGCTCCCACTCAAGACGCCTTACATGAAGCACCACTGCCTGAGAGTTTGCTCTTATCTAGACAATCTTCATCGGAGCAAAGAACACGCATACATGAAGATCCTGGAGCATACCACCTATTCAATAGTGCATAATCATGGATTTGTTGCCAACTAAATTTAGGCTCACCACCTATGTTTGGCATATGAGGATTCACCTACATGACCAAGTCCGAACCTCGACTCGATGCTAATTGTCGTGAAAACCTCATGGATCATCCACATTCACATTGGTATGATATTGTTCATTTTGGCTTACGATCATGAGCATCTATAAACACACCAAACATTGGGAATTCAGTCCTAATTATTGAAGAATTGATCGGGAGGTCAAGACGCATTGAATACATGTGAAAACCTTGACCTCATTCGCCTCAGCGCAAAAACATGGTCGACTCGACAAACCCCGATGTGGAGTCGCTTATATTAATTTTAGAAAGTTTGCTTTATTTATTTTAGGAAGATTTGCTTTATTTATTTTAGAAAGTTTGCTTTATTTATTTTAGGAAGATTTGGTTTATTTATTTTAGAAAGTTTGCTTTATTTATTTTAGAAAGTTTTCTTTTAGAGTTGCTTTTTGTAATTTAGAAAGTTTCTTTCTAGTTAAAGTAGAAGTCGTTTTTTGTAATTTAGAAAGTTTCTTTCCTAGTTAAAGTAGAAGTTGCTTTTGATTTAGGAAAGTATGGCTATATATACTCTACGTGCCTTTGAAAATCAATTCAAGCTTAATAATATTTTCTTATTTCTTTAAGAGTTCTTCGTTTTCTTATCTCAAAGGATTCCTCAGACGAGTTCGTGGCTTCTCATACCTTGGTGGATTCCTTGGTGGCGAAGTCTTTGTCCGGCTTATCAATCAACTCGTCCATAGTTGATTGTGGCGCCTTCACTCCATCATCGATCTTGTGTGGATCTTTTCAGTAACCCAGTAAGTAACTACTCTTGTGCAAACTCTACTCTCCTCACCATCTCATATTTTCTCTAAAATTTCCATAACCAAATTTTCAACCTCAACCCAAAACTTTCTAAATCTTGTTCCATACTACTAAAACCTTCCTAAATTTCTTCCCTTTATATACCATAAATACACCGTCCCTAACTTAGAAAATCTCCAAAATTCGTCCATAACCTATTTTGACTTTAGAAAACTACCCAAAACCCATATTTTGACTTACCTAAACTTATTGATCATCCATCACGGTCCCAACCTTGCATCAAAGTGGCATCGTAGCCTGATTGATGGATGATCATAAACTAAACGATGTATTGATGCTGTAGACAAGATCTCTAGATACGGCTTGAGTCGTCTTTCACTAGCCAAGGAGGAAAAAATATGATTTTTTATGAAGAGCTTTTGGTGTACCTAGTCAACTCGAACGCGCTTCTTAAAGGCACAAGAAGGCTAAATGTATGTATACACGAGACTATGATTATCATGGGAGGTAAGGATTAAGCATTAACTCGTAATGAAGATTACTATAAGAGGCATGGTAAATATGATGAAGGCTTGTATGCAATCCAAAATTTAACATTCCGTAATCTGGCGAAGGATGGATCCCCGGCGAATTGATCGCTTAATATGGTGGAGCATGTCTTGAGTATTATGACTCGAACGCGGAAAAAGTGGGAAGTCACAGGCTACAAAGATGTGCAAGAATGCTTCTATTTGTGGAAAACATGAAGAGACAACGCGGAAAGAGATGGTAAAAAGAAGATTCAAACTGGGGGAAAGATGGTTAAAGAACTAAAAGGGGAAGTACCTTCCTTAACTACCGCCAACATTCACCTCAAATCTCGTGAACTTTAAGCAACGATTTGAGTGCGGAGGATATTCTCAAGCTCAGGAAACTTGATTAATAAAGGAGACTTGCAAGTAGTCGAGGAAATATGCACAGCCCACCACTACATCATTGCTCAGGATCTAGTATCAAGGTAGTTATTTTTCGCAACCATATAATAGTCTTCAAGATGTGATGAAACTTGCTTTGAAAGTCGGGACTAAAAAAAGTATGGAAACTCTACTACAACTAAGAGTGTGGCTAATGAAGGGTTTGTCGAGGGTTCTAATTTTCGAACTTAGTGGTAGGAAAAACTACCCACACTGGCAAAGAGTTTAAGCACCACAAGAATTTCAGGCTTCTAAGTCAAAGACGGTTTTTAAGTGCCAAGTGGGTCAAAGTATATTGATTCTGTCCTAATCAAAAAGCATTTGCCTTAATTGAGGAAGATGAAGCTAAGGAAGAAGATGTTGAACAAGTGATCAAATCTAACCATGTCCAAGAAGACGATGAGAATAAATCACCGCTGGCCAAAATCTAAGCTGATGTCAAGAAGTAGCTCGACCTAACCATATCCAAGAAGATGAGGAGAAGAGTTCACTACCACAAATTTTGATTTAGAAATTAAGATGTTTCAGATGCGACTGATTTTGGTTGTTGAAGAAACCGAAAGTGAAAAAGAATTCTCACGAGAAGCAAAATCGATTATAGAATTTATCAAGTAATGCCTAAAGAAATACCTTCCACACGGGTTTTCTACCCATGGCGTATTCAACATCAACAGACTTCATACTGTGCTCGTTTTTCCTAATAAGCTAGCCTCTATGAAGAGCCCTAAGGAGCATGAAGAGTTTAAACATAAGTTGATGATTTTCACAAAGGGCTTGTCTAAGAGAGTGAAAGTCTTATGTGGTTCTACTACAAGCTTGTGCATGAAAAAAGATGGATCTCGAGTATGTGTCTTGATTGGCCAAGCTTTCAACAACATTTTTATTCATGAGGAAGCAAGATTCAACAAAGGGCAAGAGTGGAACAATATGAAAGATAGGCATATGAAGGTTATCAATCTACCGGTATTTGATCCTGGGAGGATGGATTCGGTTACACATGATAAGAGAGGTGTTCCAAGTCAGGCACAAGAATAGATGGCCCTTCCAAGATTATTAAGAAGATCATAAAGAATGCTTACAAGGTTAAATTCGTTCCTAAGGATCAGTAATATCTTTCCTACATTCAATGTTAAGGATTATGCCTTATCATGGTGAAGACCCGAGGACAAGTCTTTTTCCTAACTATAGGGGTTTGATGCAGAGCATCTATAAACACACCAAACATTGGGAATTCAGTCCTAATTATTGAAGAATTGATCGGGGAGGTCAAGACGCTTTGAATACATGTGAAACTCCTTGGGACTCTCATTTGGGCCTTGAAGTAAAACGTGGTCGACTGACAAACCCCGACGTGGAGCGCCATATTAATTTTAGAAAGTTCGCTTTTATTTATTTTAGAAGATTTGCTTTATTTATTTTAGAAAGTTTGCTTTATTTATTTTAGAAGATTCAAGTTTATTTATTTCCAGAAAGTTTGCTTTATTTATTTAGAAGTTTTCTTACTGCTTTGTAATTTCGTAAAGTTTCTTTCCTAGTTAAAGTAGAAGTCGTTTTGTAATTTAGAAAGTTTCTTTTCCTAGTTAAAGTAAGTCGTTTTTTGATTTAAAGTACGGGCTATATATACCCCTAATGTAGTTCCTTTGAAAATCAATTCAAGTTTAATAATATTTTCAGATTTCTCTTAAAGAGTTCTCTCGTTTCATCTCTGGGTGGACTGGGGGAGCAGTTCGTGGCTTCTCATACTCGTGGATTCTCGGGTGGCGAGCTCTGACCGGCTTTATCAATCAACTCGTCCATAGTTGATCGTGGGCGCCTTCACTCCATCATCGCATCATGTGTGGATCTTTCAAGAACCCGCAAGTAATTACTCTTGTGCAAACTCTACTCTCTCACCATCTCATCTTTTCTAAACTTTCCATAACAAAAAATTTCAACCTCAACCCAAAACTTTCCACCCACTCCATACTACTAAAACCTTCCTAAATACCCCTTTTCCTTTATATACCATAAATACAATCAAAGTCCCTAACTTAGAAAATTCCGCACCACCATAACCTATTCGACTTTAGAAACTACCCAAAACCCATATTTCGACTTACCTAAACTTTCGATTATCCATCACTTGGCCCCAACCTCGCATCATACGCCTCATGGTTTTTGCTGGGTTTTTCCTTAAAAGGTCTCATACCAACTGGATGTTATCCTCGATTAAATACTCATGTTTCCTCCCATTCCTAACTGATATGAGACATTTGTGAGACTTTGGGTGCATACCCAACAATCTTCCCATCGAACAAAGTTCCACCGAGCCTTCCCTCAAACTAGGATTTCCTTCATTACATTTGAGCACATGCCTTACATGAAACACAATCTACCTAGGGGCCCACCACATCATTTTGTTCGGCTTGCACCCACACGATTAACCTTGAACCTAGCTCTGATACCACTTGTTGGGAACCTTTGTGGACCCTTTCCATATCCACATTAATACGATATTGTCCACTTTTGCGTTAGGTCCCTCATGGTTTTGTTTTGGTATTTGCCTCAAAATCCTTATACCAATCATGGATGTTATACATGCTTATATAATCATAAGCCTTCCTATTCATAATCGATATAAGACATTGTAAGACCTTGATGTACACCCAACAAAATACCATTGACAAATACTAGATAAGGAAGACTATTAAATAAGTAAGATAGCTACAATTTCTCATAACAAAGTAATAGTAAATGCGAAGCGGAGACCAACTGTTCTCAGCAATGGAGTAACCAAAGAAGAAAGATAATTCCTAAGAAGATATTCTGATTATCTTATAAAATATACGAGGATTCTGGTCTGTATCATGTCAAGAACAATACAAGAATAAATTTAATTATATGGAATGATCGGAGCTTCCAAGGTTTAAAGGCAATAAACGCCAAACAATCAAGAAGGCATATCCGCATTTTTTTATACTTCCGATGTGAAGCCCGCTTATAATTATGCATTCGCGGTCTACTCTTCAAAAAATTTCAGCTGTTTCTTTCCATCAATGAACCGGACGTGGAAGCAAATGAAGAAGTTGGCGCTATGCTTTATTGTTAATATTTTTGTCCATGTTGTTTGGTGCCAAGCGCCTGAACCAGGTCTCTCCCTCCCTCCCTCACTCTCTTGTTTTTTATTTTTATTTTTATAATGAAAATGAATACTTAACATATCTACCACTTAAACAAGTGTTGAATAATAATGATATTCATGTTGAACCCAAATCCTATAAGCTTTTAGGAAGATTGATAGTTTGACATGGTATGAGACATGCATGATTTGACGAGAGGTCACTAGTTTGAGTCACTCTCTTTAGTTTAAGTATGTGTTCCCCATTTTTATATTTAAAAGTCCATAAAAGGATTGTTTCTCTTCACGCATGGGTATGAGGTCACACTTAAATCCTATAAGTTTGATCCTTTAGGAAAATTGATAGTTTGATATGGTATCATACATGATTTGACAGGGGATCATTAATTTGAGTCATTTTTTGTAATTTAAGTATTTGTTTCCCATTTTCATATTTAAAAATCTATATAGGACTTGTTTGTCTCTCCTTAGAGGGTATGAAACCACAATTAAATCTACATACTTAAACTTTTTAGAAAGTTTGACATGGTTTTAAAGCATGATTTGGTGGAGACTGATTCGAGTGACTCTTTTGCAATTTGCGATGGTTCCTATTTGTATTTTTAAAAGTTTATAAAATGATTGTTTGTCTCTAATGTGCGGGTATGAGACTATACCAATCAAATAAGCTTGAACTTATAATACAAAATTAGTCAGTTTAACATACTAGGTTGTAATTAATGCAGCATGTGGCTTGAATGTGCCCCCAAACCTTAGCCAGATGTATAATGAATGCCTTGATGTCAAAGAAGAGGTAAAGGACTGTAGAACCATGCCTAAAACTCTGCTGCCAAGATGCCATCACAATCTTGTCCAAAGCCTTAGCCCGACATGCAAAATCAAGCTACTACATCTTCATGGGAGAAGATCAGTGGAGAAACTGCAGTAGATCCTTCTGGCCCGCCGGGCAATCCTGTAGCTTTGATGATCTCTTACTAGGAAGCAGCTTTCAGTGCTCCTTGGTAGAACTTTCTAAAATTGATCCTATGAAAATACCAAAATGCCTTGAAGAGGTGTTCTACTTCAACACTTACACTTCCTTTGATGGTGCCTGCAAGAATTGCAGTGAAGCAATACTGATTTGAGGAAACAGTTACTGAATCACTATGTTGTGAAGAATAACGATACTGAAAAGGCTTATATGGTTTAGCAGCTTTAATTTCTATTGCTGCTGGGAAGAACGACAGTCAGTCCTTGGATACTGACAGCATGTTCCGGTGTTTACAGGAATTAAATACGTTGGATACAGGTATATCTGCATTCCCTTCTCCATGTTTAAGCTAATGAGTGTTATACAAGATTAGGCATAACCCATTGGACAAGAACAGCAGCAACAACTTTACATACTTCATCCATGGCTCACATAATTCAAACTACTCAACATGAGTTGGGAAAATTTCTCATATTTAGGCAAGACTGTGCAGAAGCATGATTTTCAAATTTTAACTTAAATCATACAAGCTTGAACTCTTAGGAAACTTAGGGTCTATTTGTTTACGGTTTTGAAAAATGTTTTTTGTTTTGAACAACAAGGTGAATGGGGAAAAATATAGAGATCACATTTGGTTTTTTGTTTTGAAAAACATAAAGAAAACTAAATCTAGAGAATAAGAACAGTTTTCAAAAAATACAAAAATTGTGTTTTTTGTGTTTTCAAAAACTGTTCTCAAAAACAGTTTTCAAAAACTATTCTCAAAAACAGTTTTAAAAAACTGTTCTAAAAAATAGTTTTAAAAAACAAGAACCAAACAAGTCCTTAGTTGTTTAACAAGACGTAAGAGCTTGGTATGAGGAGAGGTCATCCACAAAAGAGTAATGTTTTTATTTGTTTGTTTGTCTCTTCACATGAGGGTATGTGCCCGTACTTGAGAGGGGTGTTGAGGAGCACGACATCGATATCAACCCAAATCATAGAAGTCTGAGCTTTTAGGAAAAATTAGTTGTTTTACTGTGACATCTTTAGTCTCTTTGACATAAACACTACACTTAATTGGTGTGTTTGTTTGTGTTCCAACAGAGTCAGGCTACATCAAAGTAAAAGGTAAGTTCAACCAGTTTCTGCATATAATTGCTTGTGAGCTGATAATTTTTCATCATGTAAGGTCATATTACTTCAATTGAAACAAGTCTTTATCACCCTGAATACTCACAGCTATCATTATCAGATTCTTTAGCAAAAGCACTATTAGCGATCCTCGCAGCATCAGTGGTCTTAATGCTGATTATCCTGCTGATTAAGTATGTAACAAAGGATAAGGATAAACCTCCGGCTAAGGCAAAAGAACTCAAAGAAAACAAATGGTCTGGCCTCTATAGATTCTCTAAAGCTGAGATTGAGAAAGCCATAAGTTCCGCTCAACGAAAGCGATTTGTTTCCTGAAGAGGGAGTGCAGGTCAGGTATTCAAAGGAGTTCTACCCAGTGGACAAGCTGTTGCCATCAAACACATCTACAAGAGCAATACATCTGAGTCGTTTACTCGGGAAGTCGAAGGACTCTCTCGGATTCGGCATCCAAACCTTGTCAGTCTCTTTGGTTGCTGTGTTGAAGATGGGGACATGTACCTAGTATACGAGTTTTGTGCTGCTGGGAATCTAGCTTATAATCTAAAAAGTAACTTATCATATTTCATTGGTTTCCTGAACGTTGATTATCAGTTTAGATTACTTTTCCGTTTAGAAGAGTATGCTTTAAAACAGAAACTATCACATTTCCATGTTTTTTGAAAACACATGGAACACAATTTGGGGCCAAGTATCTCGAAAACCCGTTCTTATTATCTAAATTTAAATTGCTTTTTCAAGTATCCCTGTTGTTCACAAAAAAAAACTGAGAACCAAAGATATCTTTTTGTTTTCCCTCTTATTCTTGTTTTTCAAAACAAAAAAACAGTTTTCAAAATCTGTAAACAAATAAGCCCAGTATTTCCAAAATTCCAGCTGAATCTATGCCCAATATTGTTTCTCCTTTTTCATCTAACAGTTGTGTGATTGCATCCATGCCTTTTTAGGAAAAGATAAGGTCCTGAACTGGGAAGAAAGATGTCGGATTTTAAGACAATGCGCTCTGGCACTTAGATTTCTCCATACCAACATAGATATTTGCATTGTTCATCGAGATATCAAGGTAACAAATTGTTTTATTTGTCATTTGGAGTGATTACTGTGCTTGGCTTCAAATCCCATATAAAAACGAAAATCGAAAAACCGATCTATTTATTTTCTTGGTTACTGATGTTGCTCTTCTGCTTTGTATAGCTCACTAACATCCTTCTAACTGAGGACCTGAAGCAAAGCTCTCAGATTTTGGTTTGGCTAAGATGCTAGGTTTTTGGAAGAAAGTAAAGTATTCACCGATGTCCGAGGGACGATAGGCTATATGGATCCCGAGTATATGACAAATGCCAAGCTGACATCCTCCAGCGACATCTACAGTTTCGGGATTGTTGCTCTCCAACTTCTTTCCGGACAAAAGGTTATTGATTTAGATCTTGATGCCAGAGACCAACTAACCAGAAAGGTAGTACTTCTTTGTATCTTTAAATGTATGTACTTTTTTTGTGTTCTTTGAAAATTATTTTATCTCCGAATTTAATATTTTCTGTGTTTTCTATGATTTTTAGAACAAAAAAATTGAGAACCAAACATGTTCTCTGTATTCCTTGTTCTCCTTATTTTCTGGAACAAAAAAAGAAAGCTTTCAAAAACTGCAAACAAAGAGGCCCTAATTATTTCGGGGTTTTTTTGCAGGCGAAGGATGTGAATTCGGGGAAGCGTCCATTGAAGGATTTTGAGGACCCGAGACTGAAGGGAGAAGTGATCACTGAGGACTTCAAATCAATATTACAAGCTTGCATTTTGTGTTGCTAAAATCTCGCCAAAGGGCGTCCCACATCGATCAAGTATACCAAGAGTTCCATAGGCTTGGAAAACACAAAGCTTGCATGGTTGGCATACTTGATTATATTTATATATGCATATGAGTACAGCTGATGATCATGAACATAAGAATTTATTGGAAGTCTTAAGGATTTGATTTTAATTTTAATGTGTTTTTCATTTCTTTGAGTGCAGAATACAAAGGAAGCAAGCATACAGGCCACAGCATCATACTCCAAATCCATGGAGGAAATACTTGGTCTAATTATCTCGAGACACACCAGGTGTTTTGACTAGGATTGAGAATGCTTTTGAGGCATTGTCTCTATGTTTTTATTATTTATTGATGAATAAAAAGATGTAGAGTGCCATCAGTAGTTTTCATGGTTCTTGTACATCTAGAAAAAGCTCCCAGTTTTTATGTCCATTTCTCCACCTTTGATGCCTTTCCGCTCAAGGTTTCCTTGTGTAATATATGCCTCCTTGAACGCGGGATTTTCAGCAAACAAATAGGTATGGTGGAAGAGCTTCACTGGCGCCAGATGATTAAAGAGAAGTGTAGGAAGGATTGGAAGAGCACAACTGGCATACACAATGACAGATATGAACAAGGATCACATTAAGGCAGATAACAAGGAAAAATGAGAATTAAGAGGGGTGGTATCATGCACTCGAGCGATGGATACTTATAAGAAGGTACCTTTATAGGGCATAGATGAATGGATAGATATGGGACATGACAATATCTCCATACACACTGAGGCTGATAATTAATCATGTTCTCAGTTTCCTGTTTGTGAAATTTTTTATCTCAATTTTCTCATTCATGAGGTCTAGAAACGTCTACCTTGTAGCAACATGTTCAAGTAAGATTCAGTCACCCATTATAATCAGTTCCTGTTCTAATTTTCAGTTTTTCCGATTGATCACTTTCTTAATTCGAGCTGATTTACTATTTTCAAATACCTATAAATTTAATTCAATGAGTAGCGTATTTATTGTTCACCAAGAGTGGTCAATTTTATTATTTGTTTTCCTTGTAGCTGTCTTCATTTAGAAATCCCCTAGATGTCATGAAAATGAAATTAGATGAAGAACCACCAGCTCACCTGCCTAATTGATTTACCAAGCCTAAGTGAAAAATTAAGTATCAAAACTGCCAAATGTATATGTAAACATGTTTTGTGTGCTTTAGCAATACCTAATCAAAATTCCTACTATGTCTCTTATCTCATACTTTTCAAATCCTCTCTTGACACTTACCTTCTCCAAATTGTTTATGCTTAGGAGCTGGCTAAAGGAGTGGTAAATAGTACTTGTGAAGTGCTTGGATGATGGCAAGCATTGATCAACCTTGTTTTAAATCCTACTATGTCTCTTAGCTCATACTTTTCAATTCCTCCCTTGACACTTGCCTTCTTCAAATTGTTTATGCTTAGGAGCTCGCTAAAGGAGATGGTAAATAGTACTTGTGAAGTGCATGGATGATGGAAAGCATTGATCAACCTTGTTTTAAACACTTATCATTTTTATTGAAAGTTTGGGTGGTTATTAGAGGATTGCATATTGCTTAGATAATTTAGATCAATTTTCCATTGTCAAATTTAAGGGTTATTGTCTCCGTTTTATTAGGGTCTAATGGAAGGAAGATGGAGGAAGAACTTGAAAATGGTTGAGAGGAAGAGACTACTTGTATTCTTGAATGCTTATTGTTTTTGGCTTTATACAAAACTCAAGGGGTCACCCCTATTTATACTAGTAGCACCTCCCCAACCAATGACTAGGATTGTGCCAACACAATCTAATCTAATGGTTACAAATGAGTTTCTAGAATTCTTTTCAAAGTTCCTAACCTACTCTCATTCTAGAGAACTCTAAGGAAATATCTAGAACGAGCTTCTAGAAATTGAGATTTAGCAATTTGGGCTTTTTACTTAAACTACCAAGCCCAAAACCTAATAACCCATAATCATTCCAATTAAGCCCCAAAATCCAAAATCAAGTTTAAGCTTCAACATGCTCCATTAAATTTGTTGTCACACCAATCAAACTTCTTAACTTGGTGAAGTCTTCTTACTTGAGTGGCGTGGTGAAGATATCAGCTACTTGATCATAAGACTTCATGTACTCCATTTGCACTTCCTTTCTCCCGATGCATTCTCTAATGTAATGATAATGAGTATCAATGTGTTTACTTCGGTCATGGAAGACAAGGTTCTTAGCCAAAGCTATTGCTGACTTATTGTCCATAAAAATCTTGGTTGGCTCCTCTTGTGGCAAACCGAACTCCTTTAATAAATTTCAGAGCCAAATTGCATGGAAAACTCATGAAGTAGAAGCTACATGCTCGCTGCATGTGGAATGAGTGACAATCAATGGCTTTG
Organism: Tetrastigma voinierianum; assembly: GCA_016808115.1. Taxonomy (NCBI): domain Eukaryota; kingdom Viridiplantae; phylum Streptophyta; class Magnoliopsida; order Vitales; family Vitaceae; genus Tetrastigma; species Tetrastigma voinierianum. The sequence goes on along the minus strand of JAEQBH010003218.1, from coordinate 144,800 downwards.
GCACCCAACTGAAGGCAATGTCTCCCATGTAGAATACAAAGCTAGTGGTGCTCTTGCGATCATCCATATCTCCGCTCCAACCACCGTCCCTATATCCAACAAGCTTGTAATCATCAAAAATAGAATAGTATAAGCCAAAGTTTGTTGAACCTTTGAGATAGCGGAGAATTCTCTTTGCCGCCTTCAAATGAGTTGTTAGATTTTCCATGTACCAACTGACCACTCTAATTGTGTAGAGAATATTGAGCCTTGTACAAGTTAAATAACGTAGGCTTCCTACTAGACGTTTGTAGAGAGTGGGATCCACCTTATTTCCTTCCTCATGCTTTGACAACTTGATTCCACATTCCATTGGCATGCCAACTGGATTAGAATCATCCATCTTGAACTTCTTAAGTACCTTTTTAGCATAACCTTCTTAGGTTATTAGGATCCCTTTGTCTTCTTGCTTTACTTCAATGCCGAGGTAGTAGGACATGAGCCCAATGTCGGTCATCTAGAACTCCTTCATCCCCTCTTTCTTAAAATCATCGAACATGCTTGGATTGCTACCTATGAAGATCAAGTCATCTACATACAAGCACACAATTAGAATATCACCATTTTGGAGCCTTTGATGGAGTGCGTGGTTCATATGGACACTGATGAAATTTCTTTCTTGGTGGTACTTATCAATTAATGCATTCCAAGCTTGAAGCTTGCTTCAATCCATAGAGAGCCTTCTTTAACTTTAAAACCTTGTCTTCTTTTCCCTTTACTTCGTAGCCTAATGGTTGCACAATATAGACTTTTTCTTCAAGGACTCTATTTAGGAAGACAAATTTCACATCCATTTGATGTATCCTCCAATTATTTTGATTTTCCAAGGAAACAATTAGTCTAACAGTTTCTAATCGAGCAACAAGAGAAAATATCTCATCATAGTCGATGCTGGCTCTTTGACTGTATCCTTTCACCACCAATCTTGCCTTGTATCTTTCGACTTCTCCTTGGGTGTTTTTCTTAGATTTGTACACCCATTTCACTTCGATCTCCTTGTGTCCTTTTTGGAAGTGAAGCTATCTCCCATGTGTTGTTCTTCTTGACCGCCTTTATTCTTCATCCAAAGCATCTTTCTAGCTCTTGTTTCCCACTACTTCTTGGAAGTTCATAGGCTCACAATTGGTAAAGAGGCAAAAGAAAGTAAGATTTTCTTGATTTTTAATTACCTATATATTTCTTTGTGAGTTTCTAAGGCATGAAACTTTACCCGAGCTTCCATCTTCTCGAGTACTTGTAGCTAGTGAAGCCGTGGGGGTAGTAGCTCCTCACTCGCTGGGTCATTCCCGCTGAGCTGCTCCATATCAACTTCTTCGAAGTATGGAACGAAGTTGTAGTCTTCATTCTGTTCTCCCTAATCCCATTCTCCTTCTTCATCGAGTATGACATCTCGACCGATGATAGTCTTCCCAAGATAGATTGTAAAAGCTTCGTAGCCTTTAGAGTTTACATCATGAATCAATAAAGATGGTATTTCTCAGCTTTATCATTCAGCTTTGCTTCTTTGCTCGTCGTATGTGCATGATGAGCTTTGCTCTCGAAGAATCTTAGATGGGAAATGCCTGGCTTCCTTCTACTCCATGCTTCTTGTGGTGTTTTTCCCCACACGCTTCTTGTTGGAGATCGTTTGGATAGATAAACTGCACATGCAAATGCTTCCGCCCACAGCTCCTTTGGTGGTCTCTTGCTTTTGAGCATGTTTCTCGCCATGTCAAGGATTTTTCTATTCTTCCTTTCCACCACTCCATTTTTTTGGGGGGATCTCTGCATTATTAGAGGTCGTTGAATTTCACGATCTTCACAATACTTTTGAAATCCATTTGATGTGAATTCTTCACAGTACTTTTGAAATTGTGAATTCTTCTCCACAATCGGATCTCATAGCTTTGATCACGAGGCATGATGAGTGCTTAAATTACATGTTTTTACATACATATTTTGAGTACATTTCGAGTGCTTATCATAATAAAACCCCTGATTTAGCACTTTATTAGTTCCTAAGCATGAAACTAATGAATATCTCGAGTTTAAGTGATTTTTATGTGTAATTAGGGGTGCAATTAGTGCTGTTTGGAGCATATGGAGACATGCTACAAGTAACCCGGAGTTTCTATCACGCATAGGACATGTATGGAGATGAGTAAGAATCAAACAGGAAGCTTGAGGAGATCCTAGAGTTATTTCATAGTTAGTTTGTAGTCACCCGTAGTGACTACGAAAATCTCGCAATGCAGGATGTTCTTCTATGATCAATTTCATAGTGACCAATGGTCATTGCGAAATTTTCACTATGCAGTCAATTTCTCTCTAGATGGTTTCACAATCACTTATGAGTCACCTAGAAAATTTCATAGTCACCTAAATATTCAAGCAAAATTACAGAGTACCTAAATCGAAGAAAACTTGTGTAAATTCCATGGAAGATTCCTTCTGAGGTGATTTGTGGTGCTGAAAGAAAGGTATGTTCAAGAGGATTCTCAAGACCTCTGGGGCTCGCTTTTATAAAAGGAGGAAGCCGAGAAGAGAAAAGAGGGAGGCGGAAAAATAAAGGAGAACACAAGGGCTTAAAGGATGACAAAGGAGTTCAATTGAACCTCTAAAATTCTTTTTCTTTTTTCTGATGTCTTCTCTTTATTTTTTCTTTGTAATTTTTAGGATGTTTCAGGTTTCTTTTATCAAGGGCTATGATGTAGCCAAGTTATGAACAATGGTTTAGGGTTTTGTGTATAATCTTTTAGCACAATTTGATTTTATATATTAAGTATTTCATTCCTTTCTTAATGCTTGTGGGCAATTGGTCATTGTCGACATAATTTTATCATTCGACCTAAGAATGAAAGGAGATGGAAGAATGAGATTGGGAACAGAGTGTTGTGTGATGATCATAGGATAGAGATATATATGACTCACACGTGGTCTAGGGATTAACTAATCTTAATGCTTTCTTTAGATTCATGGTTTGAGGTAGAGATGCGATAACCTAATCTTGTGAATAGGTTGTTGATGCTCGAGAGAGGTCAACAATAAAACAGGATTAATCGACCTTCAATATATGATTTTGATGCTCTAGGATTTTATCAAACCCTAGCCATTGGGATTAACTTAGGTCAAATCAGAAACCCTAGATTCTTCTCATAATTTGATTTTCTAACAATTAGGTTGGTTAACACCACTCTCAATTGTCAAAATCCAAATACAACCTAGTGGGTTGAATTGGTTAGTAATCACAGACGAATCATCTGGTTCATACTCTACTTACTCTTTATTACTTATGAGTGAAACGTGCACTTACATGTAGAAAATTGCACAATAAGTTTTCTACTGTCAGCCGTCTAAGTGATCACTTTCTTTATTAATAGCTAATGAAATAACCCATCTTCATTCGATGTAGTTTAGTTTAATTGCTTTCTTAGTTATATAGTTTTTATTAATTTCTTTTACTTATTTATTTTAGTTTCTAATTTTGGTTGTTTTCTTCTCTTCAGGTTCCTTATAGTTGTTTATGCAAAGATGACTAGGGAGAGAGTTTTTCCCACATAATCCGGAGCCAGAATGCTTAATTTAGAGATCTAGAAGAGGTCAGAGAGTTCAAACCAATAAGGAAACCATGGTTGAAAACAATTCGAAAATGGTGCTGAAAAGTAGTTAAAACAAGCCTACAAACCATCCTTAAATCGACAATCCGCTCCCGCTTTGAGAGAGACTATGCAGTGCCACCCACCTAATTCACGAAAAACTGATGGCTCATTATGAGATGACCAACTCTCGGTTAAAGTCTATAACCTCGCATTCGTGTAGAACATTCAATCTCATAATGTGGCTACCGCAAGAGGATCTAAAGTCACACACATCTCTAACTTAGAGGTTTGTGGCCACTATGAAGTATAAATGGAGTCTCTCGATGAGGTCGAGCTGACTCTTGCCTTTCCCATTCTCTATAAGGGATAAGGCGAAAGATTGGCTGCACCAACAACCTCCCAAATCCAAATGCACATGGGCATACCTAGTTCAAAAGTTCCTAGCCAAATTCTTTCCTGATCACAGACATCCAAGCTCACAAAAAAGATAAATACAAATAATGCACATAAACACATGATAGAAAGATGTAAAGGAGTTTCGAGGAAGTGCACCCATCATGAAATTCGAAGTGATTCAAAAAAACCCATATTTCTGCCAGCAAGCCAGAGACTGCAACGCCCAAGTTTCATTGATTTTACACATCATCTGGAGGGGCTCTTATGAAGAAGAATGAGGATGAGGCATATGAGTTGCTAGAAGATATGGCCAACTATAACTATCTATGGCCAAGTGAGAGATAGCAACCACCTAAGAAGGTTTTCGTTGATTCAACAAATGCAGAAGAATCAGATGGCAATCAATGTAGTACAAGCACACCCACCGCTCAATCAAGGGACTTTTTCAATAAGGTTTCACCACAATTTGTGGAATGCCAAGCCGGGTAATCTTTTTGCACCAACAACTATGGAGAAAGCATAATTTGTAGGTAACTTCAACCGACAACAAAATAATCCATATGCGCCTCACTACAATCCGGGATGGAGGAACCATCTAAACTTCTCATGGAAGAACAATAAGCCCGCACCTCCACCCGAGCAAAGAAAGCCTCCACCAAAAAAGAAGAAATTTTTTGAAGAGGCCATGACTTAGTTAGCTAGTTCATAGGCTCATCTAGCCAACAAACATGCTTAATTCATGACTGAAACCAAAACTAATTCTGAAACCAAGTTGCTTAGATTAGGAGTAGAGACGCAGTTAAATGATTGCAACACTACTTAGAGGCAAAGACAAAAGGTACTGAACTTTTGAAATTAATCTGAAAGGGGAAGGAAAAGAGCAGTGCAATGCCATAATTCTGATGAGTGGAAAATATATTAAGGAGCCAAAGAGAGGTGCTACATATACTGAAGAGAGAGAGGAGTTCGTAGAGGAAGATAAGGTTGAGAACTCCACTAAAGAGTCACATAAGCTAGACTAGAAGGTTAAGGAGGCCATACCACCTTCAAGGGAGTCCACCCCAGCCATTCCATTTTCGTATAGGTTGAATAGGAGCAAGCTTAATCAATAATTTGAGAAGTTTCTTGACATATTCAAGAAGCTTCACATCAACATCCCTTTTACCGATGATTTGGAACAAATGCCAAGCTATGTAAATTTCATGAAGAAGATATTGGCCAACAAAAAGAAGCTAGTGAGTATGAGACTGTTGCATTCATTGAGTAGTATAGTGCCATCCTTCAGAATAAGCTCTTGCCAAAGCTCAAGGATCCGAGAAGCTTTAACATCTCATGCTTATCATACTCACTAACATCCTCAATGCACCTTTGAAAAGCGAACGCAGTGGCCTAGGGGTAACCATCAACTCGATGTTCCTATCCATCTTTGAAAGTTCGTCTAAGCGAGGCAAGGCCTACACCGTGACTTCCCTTTACAACCAGCGATAACCTTTAAGTACCTAAGAGGCATTATTGAGAATTTCTTGGTCAAAGTGGACAAGTTCATATTTCTAGAAGATTTCATTGTATTAGATTACGAGGAAGACAAAGAGATCCCAATTCATACTTGGAAGACCATTTTTGCCTATCGAGAGCTCTTATCGGGTGTCTAGAAAGGAGAGCTCAAATCGAGTACAAGCAGAGGAAGAAGTGGACCTTCCATATCTTTAAAGCCACAAGACACTTGGATGATGATGGGTATGATGAGGGTAGTGTTTTGAAGATTGACTCCAATACGTGTAGCTAGAGGTACATCAACTCATGCCTGCAAAGCATCAACTCGATGCCTAGCAAAGGCCAAGCATAAACTTCTGATGCTCTTACGCATCTTCGAAACTCAAATTTAGGTAAGTGCAAGGCCTACCGTCGGTGACTTTACAATCTGAAAGGATAGATCCTCAAGTACTTGAGAGACATTATTGAGAATTTCTTGGTCAAAGTAGACAAGTTCATATTTTTAGTGAATTTAATTGTATTAGACATGGAGGAAGAAAAAGAGATCCCAATTATACTTAGAAGACCATTTTTTCCCATCGGGAGAGCTCTCATTGATGTTTAGAAAGGAGAGCTCAAATTGAGAGTACAAGAGAAAGAAGTGACCTTCCACGTCTTCCAGGCCACAAGACACCTGAATGATGATGGGTATGATGAGGGTAGTGTTTGAAGATTGACTCCAATGATGTGGTAGCTAGGACGGATGAGGCAACAAGTTATAATGAGTTGAAAATTACATTTTCAAGCACTTATGAAGTTTTGTTTGAGTTTGTTGCATTTTCAAGCCTTTTTAGGTACTTTTTTCGACTCTTGGAGGATATGAGGATGAGCAACAGAGCTATTTTGAGGTGCATGAGTAGGTTACAAAGATTCCTGGAAGAATATAGATTGAATTTGAAGAATTTTGGAGTAAGAAATAGGAGAAAAAGAGGTCTGAGCAACAACTTTTGGATTTTTGCACCTAGAGATGTGTGGGAGTGAAATTTCGCTCCCATAAATTAACAAAGAGAAAAGTTTGTGGATTTTTTGCTCCCATAGTCTAAGGGAGTGAAATTTCGCTCCCTCATCCTATGAAGGTGCAAAATCTCTATAAACCCATCTCCCTGTTTTTTTCAACCATGAATTCGATATGTAATTACAAAAGGGCCCTTGTAATATGTAGGGAATGCCCTTAGTTATATTTTTCCAAATATATATATATATGCTATTCTAACACGTAGAAAGGAGATGAATGAATTGGGAGAGATTGAATAGTCTTCATGAGAGGGTTTTCTTAGTTATTGCTTGATTCATTGGGAATCAAGAAACAATATGTTATATTATGATTTCCTTCATTAAAGTTATTATTTTTCTTGTAATTTCTTGGTGAATGGCTTGGATTTATGCTTGTGATGGTTGATTACCTATCCAACATGCTCGAGTAATCCTTAACTTGGGGAAAAAGTGGATTTGGGGGTTCCAAACCAAAGGTAATGAGGGCAAAACGAATTTGACGCCAAAGGTGAGTTCTTTAACTCATTAAATTCATTTATGTTTTTTTTGATGTATCTTAGGAACATTCCTAGTAGTTGAGAGTGAGACTCATCTCATTAGGATCCCCTTGAACAAATCCCATAAGGAGTTTTCATTCTAGATCCCTTTGGTTTCTTGATACTTGCTAATCCTAGTAGGTACACATGTTAAGTTGAATTAATCCTTCACACTGGGTCTTATGAAAAGTTATATCTTTTCTAGATTTTGAAAGAACCTAGTTGAAGCCTAAACAGAATTTTAAGGTTAAAATCTACTCACCACACCTAGAATATGCAACTTAACTCATATTTAATAGTTATTAAATTGTCTAAGTTGTCTAGATTGAAACCCCAATGAAATGAAACCCCGAGGCTTTTTTTTTATTTATTTATTTTCCATTCTTTTAGTTAATCCCATCCATGTAAAATTACCTATTATACAAAACACAAGAACTTAAAGTAGGTAAAATGCATAAATAGGCTAAATTATCGAACAAGTAGAAACCCCATAGAGGATGCACTTAGAAACTAATATACCTAAGGCAACTCGTGGGGTTACTTGTGCTGGAACTAGGTGGCTATAAATTTTGTGGTCCAAATTCACCTACTCACCTAGGATTAGCGAATCACTCGCGCCATTGACGGATGGTGCCAATTAGTTGGTAATTTTTACTAGCTTGTGTTTTACTTTCTTTCTAGTTTCTATTTAATTTTGATTTTAGTTGTTTACAATTCTTCTTTAATTTTCTGATTTTCAATTTTTATTTCAGTTCTTATTTATATGCTTTTCTTTTTTGGTTCCCTTACTCTTCATATTTAGTTGCTTTAGTATTTGGTCTTTTCCTACTTTTAGCTTTTCTTATGAATTAGCTATATATGGTCGTCAACAAGAAACACACCAATCAGTTTGTGCATAGTTCTCCACTAAGAATAAATATAGAAAGCCATTATAGGAATCAACCAAGATGCTTTTAATAATCCGAGCACCAATGATTTAATATTGCAACCCCTGATGTTATTAATAGAGAATCCAAGTTACTAAGGGAACACAAATATTCGACTACGGGAGAGCATTCCTTCTGCATCATGCCACCTTAGACGCCTTCATTGTTAAACCAGCCCTCACCCGCACAATTACTCATTTTCGACTTTAACCCAGGTGACGAAAAATCTCTATGCACGTATTGATGACTCTGGGTGCAATATGCCAAACTATACCAAGAGATGGAGTTAACATTTGTATGTGTGGGTCTTATTATTTCCCCTCACCTTGAGAGATAAAGTTAAAAGTTGGTTAGGTTTGTTAAGACCTAGAAGTATTCGAAATTGGGATGAACTATAAGCTCAGTTCTTAAAAAAAATTCTTTCCAATTCATGAGAAATTTCTTTGAGGAAACGGATACAATAATGTAGCATGAGATGGGAGTTCCAGACTCCGCTGGGATAGGTATACTCGTATGCTGGGTGCTTGTCCCAAGACCATGGTTTGCAAAGATTGGGAAATTGTAGATTTATTCTCTATGAAGGAATAGCTAAAGACCACAGAAGCAATTGCTCGTATCCTTATATATAATGGAGAATTTTCATAAATCAGCAGAAGGCTAGACTTCTCCGAAAGCTAACAAAATGCACTAACTTATGTCAGTGTGAATCATCCATTAGGAAAGAAACTTAGCCAAATCGCAAGAATGAGGATAATAGATTATGTTTCCGTGCAGAAAATTTAGATACGTATAAACAAATGCATAATAGAAAAATAAAATTGATGACCTCATGAACAAAAAACTAATAAGACTAATGTTACAAGGGCTAAATGAGGAATACCCATATGAGGACCTGTTAAGTGATGATGGAAGACCTAGACCAATATCTTCCTAGAGCGATAGGACATATAGAGACCAATACGAACTAGAATGGGGAGAACACCTAAACATACCTTGGGCTAAGGAACAAAGAGATATTTAAAGATCTAAGCACATCTCTAAAACTTCATCTTTAGAGTCCATATTTAAGCAAGGCAATAGGATTCCTAGATAAAATATCCAGAAAGTAACTCGATGGGTTTTAGTTGCTAGGTGTGTTTAGGTTAGCATTATTTAGTGCAAAATATAGTACAAACGCATCATGATTAACTATAATTTCATATTTATTTTCATGTTCAACCCCTATAGTTGTGTATTTTGCATAAAACAAAGAAACAAGATGAAAAAAGCACTCTAAACAGAAATTAAGAAAATATGCTTAAAGAGACTCAATGAGACCCGAATAGTCACGACATGCATCGCAAGAGCAAAGTCGCAATCTGAACACCACTAGGTCAAGATCGTGTTATAGAGGCCAACTATGCAAAGAGCCCCTTGCAGAACGCGATCGCCAAGACTCAAAGTCACGACTATTGCACCTTGTGTTTAATCAAGCTCACAGGGGTCGCTGATCGAGAAGACCCAACTCGCAAATCTAGGAAATCAAGCCTTAGTGTGAGGTCGCGGATCGTAAGTCACCACTTCCGCCACATCAGAAGTCATGGCTTTGAGACCATGAAGCCATCCTAGAAAGTGTGAACTTCACGGCAAAGTCGACCGTGAAGTCACCATGGTTGCAACCACACGACGCAACCCACATTTATTTTCCATTTTTCAAATCTATTTTTGGCCTGTTCGAGGTATAAAACATGACATTCTTCTTGAATCTAGGCTTTGAAATTCTATTGTGAGGAAGGCTCCTCTTGAGGGTTCCTCATCTCAGAGAGTTTTGATCCTTCTTTAGGATTAGGTTTCTTAAAGCTTTTTTTTCTAGTTTTGGCTTAAATTTTGGAGGTTTTGTTTTTCTTGGAGAAGTTAGCTAAAAAGCCCTAAGAAGTCGACTTTTGTATGCACTCGGGGACCAAAGAGGAGGTTTGGAGCTATTTCTCAAGATCGGAGAAGAACTTGCCATTTATAAAAGAAAGACCCAGACTCAAATTATCATTTGATCATTGTGAGCTTCTTCTTCTTTTCATGTTTGATCCTAAGTTTGTGATGTATTAGACCTCTATGATTCTTAAATTTTATGAATAGGTTTTGCTTATGTTTGACAGATGAATTTTTTTATCTACCTTAAGCGATTTTCACTTGGCCACCTATCGTGATTGTCATCTATTGATTCATGCTTGATAATATTTACATATTGATTTCTAGCTAATCTCAATATGGAGAGTGGTTTCTTATGAGATGTGAGTAGTGAGTAAGGGATTAGACACAGATGAATCAACCTAATTTATTGGATAATAGATATATTAACACTAATTAGGAGTCTTTGTGGTTCTTTGATCTTAACGAATCTCTAATGCTTGGGGTTGAGCCGAGAAGCAAGAAACCTAGTGTTAGTTGGTAGATTATTTGACCTCAAGAGAGGCTTATAATTAAATTAGACAAGAGTCGCTTTGGAGAGCTTTTTCAAGAGACAATAGAATGAAACTTTGACCTAGATATAGTAGGATTTTTTATATGCACCAAATACCCTAGATTTATCATCTTCGTATCCTTGAAGGCACGCTTTAAGCAGTCGTATTTAGATTCCAGTAATTTAGTTTAAATTTTGTTTGATCTCACCATTGACTGTTTGGATATTAATGAGGCATTCAAATTTTGGTACTTAGCATCCAGTTCGCGTGGATCGATATCCATGCACCGTTACACTTTATTGCTTGACAAGCGTGTACTTTGCATGAATAGCGCGCAATACATATTTTTTGTGCATATTCTTAATACACATCGTGAATACGCCTATCAGGTTCACAAAAGGACATTAATGAAAAGAATGAGCAAAGACTCATATCCATGGAAAAACAATAATTGATTACGAAACAAAAAATAGATGGATCTATGATCATATCAAACTCATTGATAACGGAGGGGAGAAAATATGCTCTTAGCGGGATTTTGATCAAATCAAATGAACCTATCCAACATGGGAGAAGCCAAAATAGTAATGGCATTAAGGAATGGAAAACAAATCATTTAACCCACTCCATCTTCTAAGAACAAAGAGGAAATTATTAACCCAGAGGAGAGAGAAGAAGAGGTAAGGGATGAGATTAAACCAAGGGAAGACATTCCTAAAGACCCAATAGAAAAACTAGAAAGGATAATTATTAGAGAGGGTGATTACGCACATTAAACTCAACCTCCATTCCCTAGTGCATTACGTAGTAAGAAGGAGAGTAACACATCAAAAACCTTTGTGATTTTTAAACAAGTCAAAGTAAACATTCCTCTCCTTGATATGATTAAACAAATGCCACCCTATGCAAAATTTCTCAAAGATCTATGCACAGTTAAGCATAGTATAAGCATAGACAAGAAAGCCTTCCTCCTTGAGCAAGTGAGTGCAATAATAGAGAATAAAACTCCAGTAAAATATAAAGACCTAATATACTTATTTACATTTCGAGTTCTATCGGAGGAACCCATATAGAAAGAGCATTACTAGATTTAGGGGCAAGTGTCAATCTCCTGTAATTAATACATTCAACATGGGCTAGAAGAACTCAAAACAACCTGCATCACACTATCTTTAGCCAATAGATGATAGGCGTATTTATGTTTTGTATTAAGAATATGTGTAAATAGTCTATAAAAACTGCCTATTCGCTCAAGTATATGCTTTTCAAGTAATACAGTGTACTGACCGTACAAAGATTGATCCACAAGGAGAGATGGGATGCTAAGTAACAAAATTTGCCTACCTCTCTAATATCTAAACAGACAATTGTGATGATTTAAGCATAACTAAATTAAAATACTTAATTGTAAAACTAGTAATTTGATTATGCAAGTTAAGGGTCTTATGAGATAATGAAGTTCTAGGGTTTTTGGTGCAATTGGACAATCCACTTATATTTGAACTAGATGGTGAGTCTAAAACTCATATATTTTTAAGCCCATTTTTCAAGTATATTTAAGGCTTAAAAGTTTAGTTTAATGTAAAATTATGGAGCTTTTACCCAGATTTATGTTTTGAAGGAAATTAAGGAAAAGAAGTAGTATTTAGTAGAAAGAGCAGAAATCAGCATTGTACAGAAAAAAGGCCAATGTCGCGACATAGAATTTCTAATATCGCGAATTTATTATATGAAAAAGATCTTGACCTACTACAATGTAAATGACATCGCGCGTACATCATTTGAAAGAGGGAAAACCGAATCTGCAATGTTGTGACATCATCCGCGACGATACATTTGCTTCCTGAGCAGTATTGTGACATCACAACTCCACAATGTCGCGTTTATCGGAAGAAACCTCTGCGAAATCAAACTTCATCGGGTTGTCAATGTAGTGACATGTACGACATGACTACGACACGTGATTTGCGTGGAAAGAGTGCGAAATGAAGCTGATGTCGCGACCGCCAGTGAGGATTATGGTGATGTTATTAGTTGACCAATGTCGTGACATCACCATGACATTGTGGCGACATCATAACAAAGCCTCAACTAGTGAAGACATAAGAGGAACAATGTCGTGACGTAAAGCACGTGTTAGACCGGATCGCATCTTAATGGTGAAGTTTGCGGACCAATGTCTCGGCAGTACCAAACGGCGGGATTAACAAGCAATGTCACGCGACGTTGAAGCGAGGAACGCAAAGAGCATGATACACGTGTTGCGACGTCGCGACATAAGACCGAAAGTAACCAGAAAGGTGGTGGGGACCAACTCAATGTCGCGACATTGGACGGCAATGTCGTGACATCAGCCGTATTGTGGAGGGCTTTGAACGTCAAGATTCGATGTGTTTATCACGGCAATGTCGCGGCATCAGCTAAGGTGGTCAGAATGAACTTAGCGACGCGATGCCGTGACCACCGGGTTCGCAATGTCGTGATGTCGGCGAAGCCGTGAGCAGTGGAGTGGATGTCGTGACCTTCGATTCAGCCCATGACATAACGGTTTAGATGTCGCGACGGCATCTCACGAAAGGCTTGATTCAGAGCAGGACACTTTCTGTATGAGCTTTGCCAGGCAGCATCAGTGTCAGCCAAGTTTTTAGAGACTGGGGCATTTATGTAGGCTCATGGGAGTAGTCTGCAGACTTCTAGCCGTTTTCTGCCTCCGAGTTTTGTGCTTTTGGGAGGCGGGGAGTCTCTATTTGTATATAATTTTCTTTTTATTTTCCTTTTTATTATTTTTAGTTTGTTTTTTGATTTTAGTTTTCTTATTGAGTAATAATTACGAGGCAGGATTATTGGATGAATGTGTTTCAAGCTTCTGTTATGTGGGAACTTCATTAGATTTAAATTTTTAAAATTCATTTGTCATGGTTTGATTACAATCTCTCGATGGTGTTGATCAACTAGTCATTTGTAATTTGTGATGCATTTGACTGACTCCACCCCTTTAGGAAGAATCTGACTGTCGGGATTATTGATTATAATATTTTAATGTTGTTTCAGGTGTAGTGGTAGGTTCTTGTATTGCTCTGAGTGAATGTCCTGAATATTAAATGTTTGGTACCTAGAAGGTACATGTTTACTCGATTTCCCGGGGAGGATCCCTTTAGGTGGCATAGAGAGATGGACTGCGAGGCAAGAGCGGTCTCTTGGGGGTAAATTACTTAATATTATTTTTGGCTTAATGGAGCTCTTTGGATCACTCTCTCACATCAGCACGGGTGAGAGATCCACAGCCCCGAGGCTTTCGAGGTTCCTCTGGGGTGGCCGGGCGGGAGTGTGTTCTCGGGGGGCCGCCTTGATCCCTGCGGTCTAGTGGTTTTGAGTACGCAGAGTTTCATCTCCCGAGGTGAGGAGGAAGATCTCGGCCTATTGTTGGTAGAGATTCTGATCCGGGGAGGAGGGAGTTACTTGTCTGATTGATGGATGAGATACCAATTATTTTGGAGAGGAAGGCACGTTATCGTTGCTGGAGCATAATTTTTAAGGTCCTAAAGAGATGGTGGCCCCGAAATCAGAAAAGGAAAATGAATTAGATCTTTGCCAAAGAGGATCTGCAATTATCTGAAGTAGCTCTTTGGGACCGTTGTCTAGAGATAGAAGTGTGCTAAGAATGGAGAATGAAATGTGGCCGGTGTTAGGACATTTCAAGGTTCATATCCATGCTGCACTACATTTTGGAACACCAAGTGACCAGTTACCCTTTCCAGCGCTCATTCCCAGTGTTATTTTGGGTCCCCGATGCAGCTCTAATCTGTGTATTTTATATTTTCATTATTTCTTTGATTCGCACTTTACAGGGTCAGATTCTATGTGGTGGAAGTTTATGTTGAGGATCTTTAGGTAGTGAGGGTGAGTTAATCTTTAAATTTTTTTAATCGTCCTGGAGTGGGAATGTCTTTGGACTTAAAAATCATTTTATTACTTGTATGACCTATGAATTTGTGCGATTCAGACGAAAACCATTAAATTACAAATTATTACCTAAACAGCGAAGAGCAAATTTTATATATTTAGTCAAACACGAGTTTTTGTTATTTATTGGGTTAGATAATTTAAGTTGTTATCTTTATCATCGATCGGTTACAGTTTATATTGTTAAAATCGAATCACGACAACCTTAATCGAAAAGTTTATGGCGTCGTTGTGTGGGATTAGTAAGTAAAGTTCAGAACCAATATTCTTACTAAGAAAATTATAGTTTTGACATTTCATGCAACTTTATAAAAAATTTGAAAATAGTTTTAAGCTGATCTGGTTGAGCTTAGCTACTTGTATTTTATGAAAGCATATCATAATATATTTATGTTGTGTGATCCTGAAGCTGATCTTAGTGTGTTTTTCATTTCGAAATTTGTAACATGCACGCTAAAGCCAAAAATGAGGCGTTTGCTATTGAACAACGATTGGAAAACACTTGAAATCTGAAGAAAGTAAAGAAAGTGCTGAATTATGGTCATGAGAGAGCAGCGGCCACATTAAGGACATCCGACTTTGGAAATTGAGGGGGCCTCAGGCGGGAGGGACGATGGAAGATTTTTGGGGGCTTGGTCAGTGGAGATGAGATATTCTCTTTGCGTGAGTAGCTTGCCATAAAGGCTAACAACTTTTTGAAGTTGAGACAGCTTTCTTATCACAATAGTGATACAACATAAAATATCTTGAAATTATCAATTGAAGACTAATAAGCATGGATGGAGTTTGCGAGAGCCTTTAGCTCTGGTCAAGAATGGGGTGGGACACAGAGTGATCAAAGGTGCTGACTCTTTTAATTCACACTGGGATATGGCAAAACAGCTTGGTTTGAGTCACTGCCTTGTGGATCAGTAGACATTTAGGAGGAGTTGGTGGGCATATCAATGGTGGGTACCCCTCATACTCTCACTTTAGAGAGGAGATGAGAGATTATTGTATTAAAAGCGAGGAAGATGAGCCTTTACAATCACTTGGAAAGATACAAGAGGTTGTTGAAGAGATGCACTTGATGCAGTGGCAGAGGCTGATTTGACCACATAGATGGACATCGCACATGCCATGAATTTACTCAGGATCATGGTCCATCTAGGCGTGGGGTCGAAAATCATACGAAGGCTAGCTGACTTATTAAATATTGCCGGCTGAAAGTGAGCTCATCAAGAGACCCCCGGGGAGACGATATGCGATTGAGAGGAGGTGGTGTAATAGAGCTGAATAAGATGAATGCTATAGAGGCAAAGCTTGATGCATTGATGAAGAACTTGGGAAACCAGGAGAGAAGAATGCATTCAGCGCATTAGTGGGGCTTAGTGGAAGGAAATGAAGCGCGAGGAAGAGTATCACTGATGAGGGACTTGCTCATGAGGGTCCCTATTAGGTGGAGGAGGCTTAGTTTGTGGGTTGAAAAAGAAGCTACAATTTCAAGCCTAACAACAACCTTCCAACCCACTACAAACCAGCATTGAGTTGGGAGAAATGCCATTTAAGCGTGAGAAGGGTATCGTGGGACCTGAGGTATACCTCAAATGGGTAGAAGTTGGCCAAGCTAAGGTTTTTAATCATGAAACTCTCTTCCGCGCCACCTCTGATAGTAAAGGGATAGCAGAAGTTTCCTGTGGACATCTTGGTTTTTTGTGGAAAGATTTGCCGAAGGACTTCTCAAAATTCAGACAAAATTCCATCTGGAATGTGAAAGGATGCAAAAGTTTGACTTTGATGAATCTGTGGGTTTACATTTGGCGAAGAAATTAAATCGAATTGGTTATGAGCTCACATCATGGCAACGCAGTGGAACTTTAAGAGTTTAATCGTGTTGCGGGTGACTATGTGGGCGTTTTGGTTGAAACGAATTTTTTGGGTAGTATATCTTGTTGCTGTAACCAAACGTTTCTGAGGGCTGAGAGGGAATTGCCTCAACTGCAGGTGACATTAACTGATAGTGACTGCATGAGAAGTTGGATCTTTATTTTGATTATATGTCATGCAGTCCTTGTGTTAGGCTTTATGTGGCGAGAAAATTAAACAGGGAACAGTCGTTGAATTTCTCTGATTTGTTTGATCAAGGACAAGAGGGGCTGACAATGTGTTGGCTGATCATGTTAGATGAAGAACTTTCCTTGGGGAAAGGATGAAACAAAAAATTTGTTTTGTTGGCGAGGCGACTTTGAGATGTGAGTTATGGATTATAAGAATGTTTTGAGCTCCGGCCGGATTGGTTGTACGGGTTAAGCTTTGAGGGGATCTAGTTCCCATTTAGTTCTGTGAATGTTTTTCTTACTAAGTTTGAGATTAGTTGTTACTCTTGGTTGTTAAATAATGAAATAAACGTCTTGTTGAATAGTTGTGTGAAAATTTACATATCTGATGAATATATGTTCGAAAGGGGTTGACTTAGAAGAAATCTTAGTGTTGTTCATGCCAGATTGATATATCATATATATCAATATTGATGACTTATATTCACAACATGAACTGAAATTAAAGAAATAATTAGGAAAACAAGTAAAAATTTTATAGCGAAGGGAAATTCTTCTCGATATTCGCGACATCGATAACAATGTGCCCAGACACGGTTCCAACACAATTTTCCACAATGTCACAACATTATCGCGAGCATTGCTCCCGATGTTGCGACATCAGCGCCCAGCATGTCAATGTTGGAACGCCGCATTTATAGAAGAAGAGCAACACAGGCGAGGCCTTTGAAACGCGTAGGTGGTGTGACATCTAGAAAAGCGACTTGAAAACTTTAAAAACGCAATGTTATTTGTGACATAATTTGATATCACCATTATCGGGTTAATGCCCTTGACATATGATTGCACAAATGTGCGTGACATGGGGTTAATGTTGCGACATAGCAATTTCAATGTCGCGGATATCTGCGTTACTAAATTAGAAAATTCCTGAGTGATGTTAGACAGATCACCACCGACATTGTCGTGACATCAAGTCAATGTCGTGACATCAGAACTCCAATGTCGCGACATTACAGTTAGGGCAACCCACCTATAAAAGGAACACTTCAAGAAATTTTCATTCTCCAACCTAATCTCTCAAACTTTCGAGCCCTATCATTTTCATATTTTTTCAACAAGCCAAACCATGTCGAACCCTAATTCTCCAAACCTAGAAGAAGTTTTGGGAAACATTGCAAAGAAAAGTATTCAGTGGAAGAGAGCGCAACAAATGTGAGAACCTGAAACCGCGATGTAGGAAGCAGGGAGGAAACGAAGAGGAAAATAAAGGTTATGGTGGGAAGAAGGAGAAGCAGAACCTTTACTCTAACAAGGGAGTAGAAGTGTTCCGTGCCATCCGCCAAGAAGGGCCTCTTATGGAGAAGAGGATTCTGCGCTGGTGTCACCATTCAAGAAAGAAATCGGCGACGGGCCGATAAGGTGAGCCAGCATAGTGAGCCGTGGGTAGCCTTTACTAAAGAGTTTTACACTAATCTAGGCGAGCAGATGAACCTGACATGCTATGTCGTGAGTGATGGATCCTTGGGAAAGGGCCACCCTCAACTCTTGAGCCGAGACTAGGGCGAGTGCTGCACTCAATTCAACCCAAGAGAGTCCGAGTTTCAAGGAAATCGTTAAAGAGTTGACAAATGGTCTAGGACAATAGCAGAGGACCAAAACCTTCTGTAATGCCTACATCGACAAAAGTGATTTGATTGAGGTGAATAAGGTATGGTTCTATTTTGTCAACACTATTCTCACCCTTTCAAATCACGCCTCATCTTAAGATGTGTGGGTAAGACCGTTCCAAGATCTTGTATGCATCGGGTCAAGTAAAGGCTCGAATGTGGGAAGATAGTGGAACAAATTCCATCTCGACTACTGAGAACAACTTCTCAAGGAACATCCCATACTCACGAATCACTTCCCGTGCATCGGTGGGGTGTAACATTTAGTAAAGCACAGAGGAAAAGTGCCCATATTTCCTCTCACCTCACTGGGAGTCCCCAAAACTCCCCAAAGATAAGGTGCGCAGCTTGAGAGAGCAAGAAAGAGAAAGAGAGCAGTTACAGAACTGCCAAGGGAGCAACACCTGTAGCCGAGGAAGAGCCGTGAACCAAGAAGGGGGCTCAAGACTACTTAGAAAGCAACCACGCCTCCCTGCAAAGAAATAAGGCTCTACTTAGAACAGAGTAGAAAGAGGGAAGAGAAGAGTAGAAGAGAAAGAGAACAACAATTTTGAGATGTTCTGTCTACTAACAGAGATGAGAGAAGAAATGAAGAGAAGAGAAGAACATCTCAAGGAAGAGTTGAGATGGAGGGATAACAGTCAGGCCATAGAGAACAAGGAAAGAGAAGAGAGCATGGCAGCAGTTCTCCAACAGAGGGATGAGGAGTAGAGAGAAGAATTGACAAAGAGAGATAAAGCCCTAAGGGCAGAGCTGAAAGAAAGGGAGAGGGCATTCGTAAATGATTAACTAATGAGAGATCAGGAGCTGATCAAGATCGTGGAGATTAGGGAAAAAGAAATGGAGAAAAATTTGCTCCATAAAGCAGAAGCCTTTGGATATCTCTATAAAGAATACCAAAAAGAGATCAAGGTATTAATCCTGAAGAGAGATGAGAAATTGGAGCAATATTTCGATATAGAGAAAACTTAGACTAATAGTATAGATCAAGTAATCTAATATGATAAAATGTACTGCCCCAAGGTGAGCTCGAGCAATCCCTAAATTCTATCATGTGACAAAATGAAATCTCATAAAGCAAAGACATTCGAACACAAGAATGACATTCGACAAGGAGGAAGTAGCTCAATTGGAAAACCTAACCTCAATCCCTAAATTCACTCCCTCTAGTGCTAGCTATAAGTTTGAACCTGTCAATCTGAAGCCCTCAAAATACCAAAGAAGAAAAAAAAATAAGCTTTATCTCTCTCTATTCCTCTATCTCTCTCCCTCTCTTTATCTTTCTTTGTATTGCTCATTCATTGTAATCCATTCATTGCACTCTTCTTTCTGGCAAATAAAACAAGTAGTCGAATTTCAAATATAATTTTCTGGCCCTTCTTATTTTCTTTTAATTGTACATGTATGAGATCTATAATAAATATGTTCCGAATAAATGAGAATTCAATGTGTTGAATGTAAAAATGTTGTAGAGTTGAACTATGATTGAAAATTTTTGGATGTTTGTTGCATATTTTCTGAAGGGAGATGTGATTACTTGTTTGATGACTGTGAGAAATTTGTTAAGATGTTGGTGTTATTGCTATTGATCAAATGAACTGAAAGTAAAGTTGATCAATAACACAACAATCTGTTTTAAACCAAACAAAGCAAAACTCTGAAATGCAAATGGGCTGAAAAATTGAAACTAGGTTTTAAGTTGTGATGTTAAGGATAGATAAGCTAAATTTTTAGATTTTGAAAAAATGAAATTGAAATCAAAGCTAATAAGGCTACTAATTCTAGTCAGATTGAATAAAACAATTAAGAAAATAACTAAATTAACACATTGGTTTTAAGTACCTTGAAAACTTTTTATGCTTGGGTTAGGAACACTTTATGGGACTTACTATTAGTAAATATCAAAAGGTTCTAGAACTTGATGCATTATTATTCAAGGCGAAATCCTAGGCATTACAACCAGCTGAAAATTATTTAGGCCATCATTATATAGTTTGGGACTTTTAAAAGCCTACCCTTTGATATGCTATATGCATATACCTTAGTACCTATTTTGAGCCTAATGTCAGTTTAATCATCAGAATCACAAAGAATAACCTTAAACCTTTCTTAAGTTTTACCTTACAGTAAAGAACCCTGGATTGACTCAAAACTGTAGATCAGTGCAGAAATGATCAAGTGGATAAGTTTTGGGGAATACAAATTTGAATTGAAATGAAGTAGGAGAATTAAGGATGTGGAAGGAAAACAATTGAGAAAAGTTGTACTAAAGAGGGTGCACAACAGAAAATTGAGAAGCTGAAAAAGAATGACAGCTTAAATGAGCAGTGAGTTTTACCTTGTAGCTTGCTTACCTTGAGTAATTAAGTCCTTAGGGGTGTTCTACACCTAACACCCTAATGGCAACTGGTATGGGAGTTGTTGACCTAAAGCTTGTTAAGGGGTAGCAGAAAACTTAAAAAGGTAAAACATTGCACCACTCCAAACCTAAAACAAAATGGCAAAAAAGAGCTTCTAGAGCAGAATTGAAAATAGCAGTGGAAAAGAAAGCCAAAGGAGAAATGTGCGTAAAATGCACTGCACTCCGGGCCAGAGGCTGAAATGCTATTTTAGTAGAAAAATAGGATGAGCACTGAAGGAAAAATGTTGAGAAAATGTATGTAGTTTAGGTAATTAATTGTCCAGTTATCTACCCAAGTACCCTAGCCATACATTACAAGCTCCAAAGACCTATTTGATTAAGAGGGTTGTGTTATGGCTACATCAGTAGAGAATAATATGACCAACAAGCCTATGAGACCTAAATTGCTTTGAAAGAATATTATTATGCACAGTGATTCTCATAAAGCTAACTAATTTGCAAATTAGTCATAAAGGGAAGACCAACACAAACTCACAGAGTAAAGAAATGTATCTGTTTATTGACTATGAATTACATGTTGTATTGAATGATCTAAATTGAAAATGTTTAGGATTATGAAAATGAAGCTTAATTAGAATTGATGTCATAATTGAAATACTACTATGGCCTAAATGCTGATATGATTGATAAGATGATTAAAGTGAAAAATGTCCTTAAGAATACAATTTTATTGTTTTTGAGGACAAACAAATAGCCTTTTATTTGCTTGAGGACAAGCAAAACTTAAAGTTTGGGGGAGTTTTATGAGTCTAAACCTCTTCTATTTTTAAGCCCATTTTTCAAGTATATTTCAGGCTTAAAAGTTCAGTTTAATGTAAAATTATGAGCTTTCACCCACTATGTTTCAGTGTGAAAATTAAGGAAAAGAAGCATTAGTTCAAGAGAAAAGAGCGTAAATCGCATTGTGTAGAAAAGTGGCCAATGTCGCGGATGCATCAGTTTTTTGGCTGTCGTACACTGTGGAAAAAGTCTTAACACTGTGTGGAAAAAGTCTTGACACTATTGAAGAGGGGAAGGCAAAGATATGCCATTGTCATGACATCATCACGACATTGTCGCGACATCACACCTCAATGTCGTGACATCAGAAGTAGCCTCAACATTCAAAATACATTAGATATCCAATGTCGCATCATTGCCATGACGACATTGGCTATAGTGAGAAGAATTGAAATGTAAAATGTTGCGATAGCACAACTCAACGTTATGACATCATCAAGGATTGTCAAGTGGTATTATCAGTTGACTAATGTCGTGACATCACCACGACATCATGGCTACATCAGAACAAAGCCTCAACCAGTGAAGACATCAACCGAACAATGTCGCAACATCAAAGCAATGTCGCGACATCGGATCAAAGCATCCTGGAGGTGAAGTTTAATGAACCAATGTCGCGACATCGACAACAGGACTAACAGCAATGTCGCAACATCAGAGCAAGAATGTAAGAGTAGAAATTACCAATGTCGCGACATTGCCATGACATAAGACCAAAGAAGCTAAGGTGGTGAGACCAACTCAATGTCATGACATCGGACCAGCAATGTCGCGACATTAGCCATGATATTGATAAAGGGCTTCAAAACATCAAGATTCAATGTTGTACCATCACAGCAATGTCGCGACATCAGCTTAAGGTGGTCAAGATGAATTTAACTGACCTATGCCGCGATTACCCGTATTAGAAATGTGTCACGACATTACGAAAATGGATTAACAAGTAGGTCCAATGCCAGACAGCTAGAGTCATCCACTGTTGGCACACTTTATGATGTCACACAAAGAATGCCGGCCATGCATACAGTGTATCTTTTCGGCTCATACCTTGCCTGTTCCCAAAGCCTTCTTAAAGGCCAAAGAGTTCCAAATTATAAATGAAGCCTCGAGAGGCGTAGAGCTTCCAAATTAATTTTCCTCAAGTTTTTGTGGCTTTTTTTGGGAAAATTCTGAAGCCCTATTGTATATATATTTTTCTTTTTACTTTTCTTTTTATTTTCCCTTTTATTTATTTTTAGTTTGTTTTTGGATTTAGTTTTCTTATTAGAGTAGTGATTTGAACAGGGATTCCGAGCTGAATGAATGTATTTCAAGCTTATATTTATGTATGAACTTCAATGGAATCTTGAAAATTTTCTAGAATTCATTTATCTTCAGTTTTGATTACAATCTCAATGAATTTGTTTGATCAACTAGTCATTGTCATTTGTGACCCAGATTTGAAAGGCTAAGCTCCCTCTAGGAAGAATATGTTGTTGGGATTATTGATTATAATATTTTAATGTTGTTTTGGGTATGAAAATTGGAATGATTTAACTGGTATTACTTCTACATTGAGTTGTTCAATTAAGCGTTGGCTCGTACCTAGAAAGACGATTACGTGCTTCCGATTTCTAGAAATCCCTTGAAAGTGGACACAGAGATGGACTACTTGAGAGCAAAGAGCAGTCAATTAGAAGTAAATTACACTAATATTATTTGAACTAATGCAATTCTTCGATCACTCCGTACATCATCGCGAAGATCTAACCTCCGACTTCCAAATCTCCCTCCCGTAATAAGAGGGAAGGTGTTCCCGAGGGGCAGCATGATCACCTACTAATCTAGTAGTCTAATTCTTAGGAGGCTTCCATCTCGCTTGAGAGGAACAATCTCAACCCCCGTGTTAGCGTAGATTCTAACCATGTGGGAGAGGGATTCTCTGCCTAATTAATGGATGAGATACCAATTATTTTGGAGAGGGCTTGCATTATCCTGTCTATGGGGGCAAACAATTTCTAGTCCTAAGAGATGGCTGTGAAGTACTAAAAAGGAAAAACAATCAGATCTTAAAGGAGGATCAATTTACAGGTAGTTTCGTAATCTATCACTCGTAGATAGAAGTGTGGTAATGTGGAGAGTGAAATGTGTGGTGTTAGGAGAAATCCATTGCTACATTGATTTGCTTTTAGACAATTCCAAGGTTCATATTCCATACTTTATACTTTATTTGGAACTTGCAAAGTGATGGTCACAACATTGTTTTCATTCCTGGGTGATTATTTCACCCAGTTGAATCCTCACCATGTATTTAGAATTTCATTATTTCTTTTATTCACTTTACTTTGCAGTTAAATCTATCTTGAAATTTGGAAGTTCAAATAGTAAGGATCTTAGGTAGTGAGGGTAGTTAATCTTTAAATTTTTTAATCAATCCTCATGGGAATGATATCTGGACTTAAAAATCCATTTTATTACTTGTATGACCTGTGAATTTGTAGTGATTTAGACCAAAACCAATTTAAATTGAAAATTATTACCTAAACATCATAAAAAAGATTTTATATATATTTAGTCACAACGCATCAACCCTAGACTTCTATACTATTGTTTCTCGGGAAAGTTCTCCCAGGCGATTCCTAACTAATTTAATTATCAGCCTCTCTCGAGGTAAGATAACCTACCAACTAATACTAGGTCTTTTGCTTCTCAGCTCAACCCCAAGTACTAGAGATGCTTTAGGTCCTAAGAACCTCACACGCCCCCTAATTACCGACGATTTATACACCACCTAGTTAATTAGGTTTATTCACTCACGTTTTAATTTTTCTACCCTCTCAAACTATATAGAACACCCACCACGCATTTATCGACATCAACGTGTAAAATCAAGTATGAATAAAAAGAGATACAAACACATGAAACAATAGAATAAGAAACCCTAGCAATTAAATATGCTTCATGTCTAAAAATATTATCCAAAACCCTATAAGTTTAGAACATAATGAAAATCAATTTTCTTTAGTTTTTATTGCAATCTAAATGAATTTGCTTGATCAACTAGTCATTGTGATTTGTGATCCAGATTTGAAAGGTTAAGCTCTCTCTTTGGGAAGAATATTTTGTTGGGGTTATTGTTTATATTAGTTAATGTTGTCTTGGTTAGCGAAAAATTAGAGGATTTAACTGGGTAATAATTCCTATATTGAGCTGTTCTCAATATTAAAGCCTGGTACCCAAAAAGAGTCAGGATCATTACTTTGATTTCAGAACCCTTTGGAGCTTAATAATAAGAGTTGAGACTACTTGAGAGTAATGATAAAGAATCTGTGGGTAAAATTACAATTAATATTATTTGAACTTAATGCACTTTTGGGATTACTGATATATCACTAGTGATTTCTAAAGAACTCCTCCCGAGTGACATGTAGTCGAGACTACTGAGCGTAATGAGCAGAATCAGGTAAAATTACACTAATATTATTTGACCTAATGTACTTTTGGGATTACTTTGATATATCACTAGTGATGATCTTACCTTTGCTTTCAAGTCTCCCTCATGGGTGACAACAGGAGTGTGTGTTCGAGGCATAAGATCTACTTACTGATTTAGCAACTTAATTATGAAAGGTTTCACCTCAATTGAGAGGAATAACTTCAACCTAGTGTTAGCTGAGATTCTAATCAAGGGAAGAGAAAATTCTTGTCTAATTGATGACTAAGATACTTGTTATTTTGGAGAGGGCTTGCTAAATCCTGTCCATGGGAGCAAGCAATTTCTAGTCCTAAGAAATGGCTGTGAAGTATTGAGAAGGAAAAATAGTAAGATCTTAAAAGAGGAACAAATCCTATAAGTAGCCGTCGTAATCACCGCATCTAGATAGAAGTGTGCTCGATAGTAAATGGTGAGTTAGGAGAAATCCATTTCTACACCCGCTTGTTTTTCGATAATTCTGTTTATTACTGACATTATCTATTTGGAACTCGCAAAGTGATATCACAAACACCGCTGGCCTTTAAAATAAAATTCCACAAACTCTCTAATCATGTATTTTAGAAATTTCATTAATTTTATTTCTTATCTAAGAAGATAATCAACTGGATAATTTGAAATTAAAATAGTAAGGATCTTTAGTAGTGAGGGTAGTTAATATTTAAATTTTTCTAATCGATTCTTATGGGAATGATATCCGGACTTAAAATCCATTGTATTACTCGTATGACTTGTGCACTTGCAGTGACCTAGACCAAACCAATTTTCAAATGAAACATTTTACATACAAGGCAGAAAACATATTTTATATTTTGCATCAATGTTTTTAAGGCCGCCTCTAGGACTGAATAGTCTTTGGTAGCAGTATACTACTTAATAATTTGGTCTTAAGAAGTTTTAGCGCCGTTGTCGATGATTGAAATGGAAATAGAGCTTAAAGTGATTAATATTCTTACCGTAGAGAAAATTATGGTGTTTGGATATTTTGCCTACTTTATCAAAATTTCAAAAATGTTTAAACTGGGCAAAGAGTTTAATCTCACCCATTAATCTTAACAGAAACACACTATAATATATTATGTATTTACTAAATCTGATTTGACTTTGTGTTTTATCAGAAGTCCTCACAAGCATAGAAAACCAGAATCTGAATTGGTACCATTGGACACTAAATTTGAAAAGACACTGAGAAACCTGAAAAAGTCAGATTTGTTGAAGTAGTGGTTATGGCAGAGTAGAGGGAGATACAATAGCAAATTCCAGCTGAGGCAATTGACATACCTTAAGGGCAAAGAAATATGGAAGATTTTTGGAAACCTGTTATTAAAGATGATTATTCTGCAGTCAGGCAGTCTATAATTGAAGCAAACAATTTTGAGCTTAAGCCTGCACTAATCACCATGGTCTAACAGAATCAGTTTAGTGGTTATCCTAATGAAGACCCCAATAAGCACATGGGTAGGTTTCTTAGAATGGCTAACATTGTGAAGTTAAAATGGGGTGAGGCCTGATGTGATTAAGTTGCAGTTGTTCCCTTTCTCCTTAAGGGATACAACAACAAGTTGGTTCAATCACTCTGGGCGGAACTGAACACTGGATGAGCCGGGTCAAGATCACAGATTTTGTCCTCATGCTCTCACTTCAGAGAGGAGGGGAGAAATCATTATATTCGAGCAAGGTGAAAATGAAAGACTCTATAATGCCTGGAAAAGGTACAAGAAGTTACTCAAGAGATGTCCAATGCAATGGATTGAACAGATCACACAGATGGACATTTTCTACCATGCCATGAACTACACATCCAAAGGGATCACTGGACAGAGAAAAGTGTTGAAGAGGCAACCGCTTTAATAGAAGATCTAAAGAAATAACAACTATAGATCTCCATCCGAAGACTTCGTGAAGGTGAGTGCCCAAGAGGAAGTGGTGTGATAGAGCTAACAAATGCCACGATGAGGCAACCGACGCACTGATGAACAAAGTTTGCATCCAAGAAAGAAGTAACCGGTTTTCCCATCTTGTTAGAACAGTGGAAGATCAACAAAAAGTTTTGAATGATGAAGGACTTGCTCAAGATGGTCCTTATCAACAAGAGGAAGTTTAGTTTATCAATGGAAATAGGAGTTACAACTTTAAGCCCAACACAAATCTTCCAACTCACTACACACCAACCTTGAGAAACCATGAGAATTTCTCATATGGACCTGCAGCACAACAAGGACAGAGACTTGTGCAGAATTATCAGCAGTAGCATAGTCAACATGGTTTCCAAGGATAACAACAAATGTAATGTTCAGGTAATGTAGAATAAGGGCCAAAGAAGGTCCTGCAATTAAGAACATATGTTGCTTGGCTGGAGAACAAAAGATTGCAACATAAGGTTGAACAAATTTTTATGAGCTAAAGAAGATTCCATGCAAACACAACTGTGTTTCAGGCTAACACAAATGCCTCTTTGAAAAATCTGGAGACACAAGTAGGGCAATTGGCCCTAGCAATGTAGAAATAGTCAAAGGTTGCCTTCCCACGTGATACTAAGAAGAATCCTAAAGACTGTATGGGAGTGACTCTAAGGAGTAGCAGAGAACTGGAAGAAAGAAGAAATGAAAAGAAGAAGACTGAGGAAGAAAAACATACAAAATGAGAAGAAAAAGCAAAGATAATTTAGAAGCATCAAGAAAGAGAGAATGAGAAAAAGCAAAGCAAATAAATGAAGAGGGAGATTTAAGAAAGAAAGAAGAGGTCTCAAGCCACAAGCCTCAAGTCCCGTTCCCGAGGCCGCTGCAAAGCTGCCTAGAAGACCAATACTCTAAATTCTGTTCTAAAAACAGAGATTAGCATCCCTTTTTCGTAGGCATTGACCCAAAGGCCTCACTATGCTAAATTCATGAAGGATATATTGAGTAGAAAAAGAAAAATCATAAAGGAGTAGTGAGCTCCTAAGAAGAACCTATAGTATAGTTATTCAAAGGTCTTTACCAAAGGAAAATGCAAAGATCTAAAATGCCTTCACTATTACTCAGACACAGGGAATTCTAAGAATGGAAAAAAGCAGATCAGGTGATTCTAGAGCCAACATCAACTTTGATGCCTTATCTATAGTCAAAGACTGTTGTGGAGCTTACTCCCACAGCCATGACCCTGCAAATGGAAGACAAAACCTGAACTCAACCTAAGGGTATTCTTGAGGATGTGCTTATCAAAGTGGGAAAGTTCATTTTTCCAGTGGACTTTGTGGTTATTGATATTGAAGAAGACTAACAAGTCCCATTGTTGCTAGAAAGGATTTTCCTTGCCACATGAGTAGCTTTGATAGATGTGAAGAAAGGAGAGCTTACTCCAAGGGTTGGAGATGAGGTAGTGCACTTCAATCTCAATCAGAGTTTGAAACAACTAGAATTTGATAATACTAATTGTAAGATTGTAGAAACAAAATTTCCCATCGGGGCTTCGAACCGGAGCAAATGATTGTAAGATTTAGAGTCGAATGAATGAAATGAGAAGAATTCCAAGATTCGAGTATCTCGATGTTGAATTCTAACCCAATTTAGAATTAAAAGAGGTGATCGCCTTTAAAGAAATAAGTATAGAAAATCAAGCAAGAAGGGAAGAAGAGGAACAAGGAGTATAAAAGAGTTCTGAAGGGTTAATTATGAAGGAACTCGCCAAAATACTCAAATTACGCCTCTAGAGCCGAAAGCATTGGTCCCTGTAATTTGACAAGGCCCAAATAAGGTTATTTGAACCCTGTTTATTGGAGGTTTTGAGCACTTTTTGTGTACTAATCAACTTAATTAACCCGATTTGCACATTAAGGTCCAGACTATACTATTAATCACATTTTGTGGCTATTTTTGCAGTTTTTGCAAGCTAAACTTGCCAAAATTATTTTGTCAACTCAAGCACGAAGAAATCGTAGTCAACTCAAGATTGCATCAAAACCAGAGGAAAGAGGAGAGAAAACATACAAAATGGGGCACTCGCAAAATTTGGCTGTGGCTGCGAAAATTTTCACAACTCCTAATTCCCGCAGTCGCGAAATCCTTGGCAACCTCGCTCCACCTCACCACCACCACCTGCTTAATCTTCCTTTATTTTTCCTAAAATACCCTTCATGTATAGTGGGTATTGGAGATATTTTTGTAATTTTTGCTTACTGGGAGCACTATATAAGCTTAGTAGGTTATTGTACAGGGGGGACTCTTTTCATTATGCTTGATAAATACAGAGAACTAGGCGGGAGTTTTCCCTTTTCTTTTCTTTTCTCTAATTTTCTCTCATTTTTCTTCAGCCAAAACACCCTCTAAGCACGACAACTTAGAGGATGGTTGGCTAAACTCCTTTATACCTTGAAGATGAGGGCTACAGTTTTGAGGTAAACTGATGGTTCTCATGTTTTTAACATAAACATTTATTGGCATTTATGTTTCTATCTCTCACTCTAGGTTTAAATCCCTTAGATGTACCTTGATTGATCAATACTTGGCAATCTTTTGTGGTTCGGGGCACGTTTATCAGTTAGATCCACCGATATCTCTGCTAGTTGCCATTTATTTGTTACTGTAGGGTAGATCAAGGAGATAAGTTTTCTCTATTAGGGGGCATTAATGTTCAATAAATGCTATATCTCAAAAGGAAAATTATTAGGGTTTAGTTTTTATAGCCAAATGAAAATCCGGTTCGGAAAATGACTATAGGTCATCCTCCCCAACGCGAGGAAAAGGGCCCGAGAACCTCTTAGTCACCGGGCCGGGAACCAAACCAGAGTCACACTTCAAGGAGATTTCTTTATATTTTTACCTCATTTTACTTCCAGCTTTCTAACATCAAACCCGTGAACGACTCCTCGCCCATCCGAATCTGACGGCGAGTCCGAACCGAAACCCGAGGACGCTCCGCGATTTCTTGCCACGCGATTAAATTTTTATTTTCAAAAGTGTCGCGATCCTAATCCCTACCGACCGAATGATGGATCTCGAACCGAGTCTCTGCATCTCGACGCTTTCTTTACTTATCTTATCAAAACATTTTTATTAATCTATCAATATGGAAACGATTCGCCAGCAAAGTTCTACAATCATTTACAAATATAAAGCAATTCTAAGAGCTCCATAAACATTAACAGCATGATTTATAAAGAAAGGCATTCCTATGCCCTTTTCAAAATGATATACAAAAAAAAAAAACAAGTTTCGTGGTTTAACCCTTTGTTTACAAAAATATCTGTTAGGTAAGATGGATGAGTAAAATTACTTGTGTATACACTTATATACGCTCGTACTCTTCTATGACTCTCAGGCCAAGGCGATCTTGGCCTTCTTCTCTTTACTTCATCAGATACCGCAAGATAGATAAAACTACACGCTAAGCATTTTCATGCTTAGTGGTTCTATACAGTTCTATTCAAATATTCAATTTAACTCGGCATGCATTTAATATTAAACCATGCCTAATATCCACATATACTCATGCTGTTTATTTCCGCATACTTTCAATATACAAATCATTTACCATATCATATCATGCATTCTCAATGCAACAATTCATTTCACAATCAACTCATGAGATTTAAACATATTCATAAAAATCCCATTCCCCTCGTTAATGTTGACTATCTCACCTTGACTATTCAATTCACGATTTCTGGCGGATTCCGTTTAATGAATCCCGCCCTTATTATCATTTGGTAATGTGCTTATACATTTACAATTCTATCTCCCATCATGGCGGATGCCGCTTAAAATCTCACACGTGGTATCACTTATTCCGTCTCTATCACGATGTCGCTCGGGTATCCCGACACGTGGTATCACTTTAAATGTCATATGCCATCATGACGATGCCGATTGGTGCATCCCGCCAAGTGACATTTCTTCAATGCCATACGCCATCACGACGGATCGATTAGTGCATCCCGCCAAGTGACATTGATAATTTCGGTGCCTTGTGACTATGCCGGACAGTATCCTGCCGCGATTCATTCTGGGCACATTATTCACTTCATAATCTGACCTGACTGCCGCAACCTCGCCTTATCATCATTCACCTTTTCACCGGCTTATCGATTATCACATTCAATTTCATATTCACTTTCGTATTATCTTTTCAAGATATAATTTAATCCATTTTTAATCATCACATAATTATCCATATGTACTTCATCCAAGCGTACTCATTCATAGTTAATTGGTAAACTACCAAAATACTTGAATTTAAGGATAGAGTAAGAGAACAAACCAATTATCGATTCCGTTTCCTTTTCGATATCAATCCTAGGTCAGGTTGTCCGCTTCACCCGCACCTAGTCAATTGCAATTTATTCACTCTTAGTGATTACAAATGAATCATACTTAAACAAATATCGTACGAGGCAAAGCTGCTTTTCTCCGAGAGGCGAGGCATTGGTATTTTTCTTTCAATTAGATTCTATCTTATTCTCTGGCGTGAGTCTACTTTACTTAGGAATTGGAATCATTCCAATCGGATTATCCCAACTAAAGTTATGGCATTTTCATGCAAACTAATCAATTCTACTGACACCTGGGACAGCTTTGTATTGCTCATTTTTCCAGGGTCTAAACTTCATGTTTGACTCTAGGTCTTGTACTCATTTAAATCTACATAAGCATGGTTCCCATTCCAACTGGAATCACCCAACTGAGCACCGGGAACTCAAGTTACGTCCAAACAACCCGACTATTCTGGTATGTTCAAAGCCGAACCAGAATTCGCTTGCATACGGCCCGCTTTGAGTGAATTTTTATGCCACTTAGGATCAGAATCATGATTCCTATTTTAAGCTCTGGTTCTCCTGAAGTCTATTTTCACGAGCCACTTGAATCACTCAAATCGATAAGGAATGAGCAAGTTATGGCAAAATACTAAAACTGGTCGAAACTGAAAGGTATCAGGTGTACCGGTACCCCCAAAGTGTATTCCAGACACTTTGGTTGGTGGGGTGTGTACCGTACACTACTGTTCATGTACTGCAGACACCTTCAAAATTTTGCCCGATTTTATATTTTCCCACTTTTGATGCCAAGTCACCCATACAACTTCTATAATCTAACACCTCAAGAAACATCATGGAATCATCCAAAATCAACTCCACAACATTCAATCTGGTGCTTGAACCTCAAACACAAACCTTAGATGAAAATCCAAGAACACTACCTAAGGTCCACCAATTCTTGCAAACCACATAAATGGGGATGATTCCATGGTTATTTCCACCAATTGGGGTTTTACCCACAACACCTCAACAAATCTAGGATTTGGGTGATCTCTTCCACAAAACCCTAGACAAAAGAGGACAATTCTCCAAACTAAAGCCTTAGGAAATCAAAACACACTTGATCCTGGGTGATGAAAACATACTGATTTTGGCCTCCTCCCTTCTCCTTCTTCCTTCTTCCCGTTTTCTCCCTTCTTTTCCTCTCACATCGCTGCTAGGGCAAAAATGATAATTAGTCGGTTTGCCTCAACACCCTTTTATACTTTTTTAATTTTCCATATTGCAATAAAGTCCTTTTACTCTTTTTTAATTTTTCAAATCAACTTGTTTTATTTCTACTATGGCCCATCTCTACTCCTCTTCTTTTGTTACAGATTTTTATGTCCCTTATAGAAATTTCTGAATTTTATCCTGTTTTAGTGCTCAAATTTCCTAGTTCACTAAATTTTGCTATTTCATAATTTGTCAATTCATCAATTTTCCTTTAAAACCCAAGTTTGCCTTAACACCCATACCCGTAATATATAATAAAATTATTATAAAAATTCTAGTATTTTAATATTGCCACCTCCCCACTTAAGAATTTCAAAGAAAATTTTTGCCCTCGAAATTTACCTTAGTTAAACAAATATGGGATACTCCCGCTACACGTTTCTTCACTTTCCCAAGGGATTCTTTCTGGCCTTGTGATTTCTCCACAATTTCGACTAGCTTAATCTTCTTTGTTCCGCAATTCTTTCACTTCCCGAGCCAAGATCTCTACTGCCTCTTCTTCGTATGTCAAATCTGGCCTAAGCTCAATTGTCTCCGAAGAGATCATATGTCGAATCCACAATAGCCTCCAGAAGATCGGCATACTTCAAAAAACATTATGATCTTTCCAAGTCCTGAGGTAATGCTTAATCCGTATGCTACTCGGGACCCACTTTTCGATTACTTCATATATAGGCCAATAAATCTAGGGCTCCAAATTTCTGCCCTTCCCGAATCTCATCACTTTCTTCCAAGGCGATACTTTTAAAAAACATTCTTTCACCGAATCCCATATCGAATATCTTTCTCTTCTAAGTGTCAGATATGACTTCCGCCCGTCTATGGCCACCTTCACCCCTCTCTAATCGCTTTCACTTTTCTTCGTTTCTGTATCAAATCGGGGGCCAATCGCTTTCTTTTTCACTCAATTCCGATTCCAACACAAACTGTTCTACACTTTCTTCCATATAGAGCCCTCAGAAGGCGCCCATTCCTATACTTGATTGGAAACTCGTTGTTGTACAATAAATTCAACCAAAGGAATGTCGTCCCAACTACCTTCATAGTCGACGACAACTCCTCAACATATCTTCCGCGTAACTGATCACTCTTTCCGACGTCCATTCGCTTTCATGCAAAAGGAACGCCGTACTAAAATTCAATCGAGTGCCCATGGCCTTCGCACTTTCTCCCCAAAACTCGGCAACTTCGATCTCATTCGAAATTATGGATATTGGAACTCCGTAGAACCGAACTTATTTCGGGAGCATATAGCTCGCCAAATTATTGCTTAATACCGGGTCCTCACCGTAGGAAGTGAGCTGACTCGGGTCAACTGGCCCAAGACGACTAAACCGAAATACAAGTTTCCTCCCCGTCAATGGTAACCCAACCACAAAATCCATGGTGATTCGGTCCCATTTCCACTCTATTCGACAAATGCAATAATCCCGAAGGAACTTGATGCTTACTTTACTCTTCGCACACCGCACTCGTTACCAATTATGATACACTTTTCATTTTACCACTAGAATGACATTTTCTAAATTCGATACATTTGAAGCAATGATGGATAGCAAAAGATCCACTGGCGTGCCTTCAAGTATGGATTTTCTCAATTCATCATCATCGGGTACACAAACCCGATCCTTATAATACAACACTCCATTTTCATTCACTGTGAACTCAGTTTCTTTACCATCTCCAATCTGATCTATTATGGCAGAAATTTTCTCATCTTTCTTTTATGCCTCTAGCACTCAATTCAACAAATTCTAGCCTCTACTAATTCTTACTACCGCACTATCGCCCGATAATTACAAATTGACATTTAAAGCTCGAAACGCTTCAGACCGCCTTCCAACTCAAGGCATCGCCCACTACATTGGCCTTTCCCGTGATACCAATCACGCAATTACAATCTTTTATCAATCCCATCCACCTCCGTTGTCTCGCTGCTTCCTCTGTGAGGGCAAATACTTAAGACTCTTATGATCGCGTAAATAGCACTTTCTTCTCCATACAAATAATGTCTCCAAATTTTTAACGCAAATACAATTGTGGCAGATTCCAAATCATGCGTAGTTCTTTCATGTGGCTTCAATTGTCTCAAGATGTGCTACCACTTTACCCTCTCGCATTAGTACACATTCGAGTCCATTTAGTAAAGCATCACTATAGATCATATATTCTTGCCTTGTGCCTACCGAAGTAGCACCGAGCCCTGCTAAGAATGCTTTTAGCTTTCAAAACTTCCTGACATTTTTCACTCCATTCATACTTTACATTTTTCCGAGCAATCTCCCTATCCGGGTCGTAATCATAGAAACCCCTTAACAAATCTTCTCTGCAGAGAACTCCTAGTTGGGCCCTAGGAAACTACGTATCAGAATATTGGGTGGCTTCCATTCGACAACCACTTCTATTTTCTTTGGATCCACTGATTCCTTCTTTCATACAATGTGCCCAAGAAAGGACACTTCTTACCAACCAAAACTCATTACTTTACAGTTTCGCATAATCGCTTTTTCTCAACATCTCCAACACTCATCCATGGTGGCTGCGATTTTGATCTTCGAATACATAAGAATGTCGCCTATGAACACACAAACTCGATCCACATACGGGCCGAAAAACATATCTCATTAAGTCCATGAAAGCCGCTTAGAGCATCGTCAAACCAAAACGAGCGCATTACAAGGAACTCATATAATGTCCATATTTGTGGTTCTAAACGCCGCCTTATGCACATCGGACCTTAATTTTCAACCGATGATACCCAGATCTCAAGTCACCTTCAAAAGATACTGCGACCTTTCAACCGGTCGAACAAATCATCAATTCTGGTAATCTGATACTTATTCTTTACTTGGCCAAC
The DNA here is from genome assembly GCA_016808115.1 of Tetrastigma voinierianum. NCBI lineage: Eukaryota > Viridiplantae > Streptophyta > Magnoliopsida > Vitales > Vitaceae > Tetrastigma > Tetrastigma voinierianum. The sequence goes on along the minus strand of JAEQBH010003218.1, from coordinate 109,654 downwards.
TTAATCTGCACTTGTCTATAATCAACACATACCGGCTGCACATCTTTCTTCTCGACAAAAAGCACGTGAGCTCCCCACGGATACACTCTGGTCGAATAAATCCTTTTCTAGCGCCTCTTGCAACCGCAATTTCACCCTTTAGCTCAAGTGGAGCCATTCTAGGCGGCAATGGATGCCTGGTGGCACTCTGTACAACGTCGATAGCAAATTCAATCTCCCTCTCAGGAGGCAACTCGAAACTCTTCCCGAAACAAGTCCTAAAGTCACTAATGGTGTGGATATCTACATAATTAGGCCCCGCTACCCTATCGATCACATAAGCCAAATAGGCTTCACATCCTTTTTGCACCATTTTTCTCGCAACTATTGCGGATATCACATTAGAGAGGTGATTCGGCCTCTCACCGATGAAAATAACCTCACTCGTCATTCTAAGGCCCTTACTTACTCTTTTCATCTCTACAATCGACTATCACTCTGCTCCGGATAACCAAATTCATCCCCAATATCACATCAAATTCGTGAAGGATAACCCAATCAAATCTCCCAAAACTCATACTCTTGTATTTTGATCGACAACTTCTATACACTCTTGTTCACAATAACACTACTTCAAGCCGTCTGTCACCAAGATATCATACTTATTTCACTCCTGGGTGAAATTGCCACCTTAAGTGGGTATGTCACACACATAAGGAATGAGTTGGACTTTGGGTCTATCAATGCATGCACAATAGTATTAAAGATAGTAAATTACCAATGATCACATCTAAAGTATTCCAGATCTTCCACTCGCTTCATCGCATATGTTCTAGCCGGAGCACGAGCATCCCGCTCTTCCCCGCAATCAGTCCCTTTGTCTCTGAATACCCGGTGATGCAAACACTCTTGCCGCCTTTCGTATTGAGAAACATTGCCCCAGCCGGTGCTGAAGGGACGTGCCCTAGCATATTCTCGTATTTCAGGCTCCATGGATCCATGCTAACCCAAGCAAGCACTGGCCATCTCCAACAATCTCCTCAGGTTTTCTTCCACAATGGGAACACCAGGAACATCTTGTCCTCTAGAGGCACCTCCTTATGCATTCTGCCATCACGGCGCCACAGAGTAGTATCTCTTACCGCGGCCCTGAAATGTAGTCATTCGGGATCCCGTGGTCCCCCGAACTTTACTCACGCTTCCTTACTCGCCGACGAGCACTCGACCGACCGGGATTTTTCTTTCCCTGTCTTCTATCTTTTCTTTCATTTTCCTCTTTCTTTACTTGTTCCACATTTAGAGAGCATGCCGTGACTTTGGAGAAATCATCATGGCAAAATCTTGTGACATGGGCCCGAATGTGGTCGCTTAGACCGTCTTCAAACTTACGACACTTCTCTTCTTCACTTACTAACATATCGGGAGCATACTTGCTCAACCGTGTGAATTCTCTCACGTATTCGGTTACACTTGATTGCCTTTTCTTCAGATTATGAAACTCTCGCCGCATATTGTTTAAATAAATGCGGCCCACATAATGCTTCTTGAACTCATCCAAGAAGAACCTCCATGTAATCCCTCAGCGGAGCTACCCTAGGTCACTTCGAACCCACCACCGATAAGCCCCATCCCGCAGCAATGAGGCTCCACATTCCAATTCTTCTCTTCAGCCGTAATGCATTTTTGACAAGCATTTGCTCTACCCCTTCCTCGAGCTAATTTTCCGCCTATAGCAGGTTCATCATCTTTCTTCCCACAGTTAGTCACTGGCACTCGCCATTCTTTTCAACGGGCCGACGCTGCTGGCAATCAAGTGTACCGGTCAGTCTCCATTTTGTAAGGCCCGAGCTAACCCGTTGAGGATACCCATAGTACCCTACTACTTGTTCCCGGCTCATTTGTTGGTGGAGCATGAGATGCTCATTCACCTACCACGCTAAAGGTGACTATCAAAGATGATTTCCTGTCACCCGACTCTAAGGGTACTAACTATCCATGCTTACCTATTAAAATAGACAAGATCCGCGTCAGAGTCATATCATTCATTTTATATGCAAATGTCATGTATGTCAAATACCATTTTCAAAATCCTTTTTCAAAATCGTTTAGGGCACCCTTTTTTTTTTTCCAGAAACGCCTAAACCTAGGCTCTGATACCACTAAAGTGTAACGACCCCCAAGCCCAGTCCGACCCGAATGGCGAGTCCGAACCGAAACCCGAGGACGGCATTTCTTTAGTTATCGCTTTATTAAATTTTATTTCAAAAGTGTTATGACCGAATCCTCTACCTCCGACCCGAATGGCGGATCCGAACCTGATTCTAAGCATTCCGACGCTTTCATTTATCTTATCAAACATTTTTATTAATTCATTTAGTTGCAAACGATTTTAGTTTCTTTGGGGCAAGCTCCATAATCATTTACAAATATAAAGCAATTCGGTAGGCCCATAAACATTAACAAAGTACATTTACAAAGAAAGGCATTCTATGCCCTTTTCAAAATGATATACAAAAAAAAAATCAAGTTTCAGGGTTTAACCCTTTTATTTACAAAAACATCCCTTGTTCAAAAGATGATATGCAAAATTATGGAGTATACACTTATACGTCGTACTCTTTCTATGACTGATACGATCTTGGCCTTCTTCTCTTTTACTTACTGACACTGCGCATAGATAAAATCCACACGCTAAGCATTTTCATGCTTAGTATTCTATGCCGCTCATTCAAATATTCAATGTAACTCGGCATGCATTTAATATTAAACCATGCCTAATATCCACATATACTCATGCTGTTTATTTCCGCATACTTTCAATATACAAATCATTTACCATATCATGTCATGCATTCTCAATGCAACAATTCATTTCACAATCAACTCATGAGATTTAAACATATTCATAAAAATCCTATTCCCTGCTAATGCCGATTTATCTCACCTTTGACTATTCAATTATTTACTTCCGGGCTTATCCTCGCTTAATGAATCCCGCCTTATTATCATTTGCAATGTGCTTATATATTTACAATTTATCTCCCATCATGGCGACGTCATGGTGCATCCCACACGTATCACTTATTCGTCTCCCCATCATTTCGATGCCGCTTCGGGTGCATCCCGGCACGTAGACGTCACTTTAAATGCCAAGAGGCTACCATGAATATGTCATCGTGCATCCCGCCGCTGGACATTTCAATGCCATACGCCATCATGACGAATGCCGATTAGTGCATCCTCCGCCAAGTGTGACATTGATACTCGGTGCCTTCGACGGAGCGTCGTATTGGTGCATCCTATCAGCGAATATCTTATCTTACATTATTCACTTCTACAATTTCGATTTCCGGATTCCGCGCAGGAATCCGCCCTATCAGTCATTCACTTTTCATCCGGTTATCGATTATCACATTCAATTTCATATTCACTTTCGTATTATCTTTCAAGATATACTCAATCTACGTAATCATATCACATACTCATTCATGTACTCGATTCATGTACTCATTCATAGTTAATTGGTAAAATACCAAAATACTTTGAATTTAAGGATGTGTAGTCAGAGAAACAAACCAATTATCGATTCGGCTTCCTCTTTTCGATATCAACTGAAGTTAGGCTTGCCTGGCCTACCCACCTAGTCAATTGCAATTTATTCACTCTTAGTGATTAAGCAAATAATCATACTAAACAAATATCGCCGAGGCAAAGTAGAGAAGAATCTCTCCGAGAAGTGAGGTGGTTTCAGATACTTTGAATTGCACTATTCTTATTCCTCTATGAGTCTATTTTTACTTAGGAATTGGAATCATTCCAATCAATTATCCTGTTCAAAGTTATGGCATTTTCATGCCAACTAATCAATTTACCGATTACACTGGGGATAGTTTGTATTGCTCATTTTTCCAGGGTCTTAACTTCATGTTTGACTCTAGGTCTTTGTACTCATTTAAATCTAAGGTGCTAAGGGTTCTATTCCAACTGGAATCACCCAATTCGGAGCACCGAAACTTAAGTTAAGTTCAAAACAACCCGGACTACTCTATGTTCAAAGCTAAACTGCACTTACTTGTACATACCTCTACCCCAAAGTGAATTTTTATGCCACTTAGATCAGAATTTGCGATGCCTCTATTCTTAAGTTTATTCTCTTGAAGTCTATTTCCACGTAGCCACTGAATCAACAAATAAGATAAGGAATGAGAAAATATGCTAAAGATGGTAACTGACAAATATCTAGAGCAGATTAAGAGCAGACACTCAAAGTGTATCTGACACTTTGTTGGTGGGGTGTACCGCACACTGCTCATGCACCTACACCTTCAAAATTTTGCCCAGATTTTGTTATTTTTCCCACTTTTGATGCCAATTCACTCCATACAACTTCTATAATTCATAACACCTCAAGAAACATCATGGAAATCATCCAAAATCAACTCCACAACATTTGAATTGGTGCTTTGGAACCTCAAAACACAAACTTGGATAAAATCATCACTCACCTAAGGTCCACTACATTCCTTATAAAACCACATAAATGTGATGATTCCATGGTTATTTCCACCAATTGGGGTTTTACCCACAACACCTCAACAAATCTAGGATTTGGGTGATCTCTTCCACAAAACCCTAGGACAGAGGACACCTCCAAACTAAAAGTTCAATAGGAAATCAAACACACTTGATCCCAAGATGAAACATACCTCGATTCGGCCTTCCTCTCCTTCTCCTTCTTCTTCCTTCTTCCCTTGCTTTTCTCCCTTCTTTCCTTCTTCCTCACACGTTTTGCTAGGGCAAAATGAGACAAATTAGTCAGGTTTGTCCTCAACACTCTCTTTTATACTTTTTAATTTTCCATATTGCAATTAAGTCTCACTCTTTTAATTTTTGCAAATCAACTTGTTTTATTTCTACTATGGCCCATCTCTACTCCTTTTATGATTTTATGTCCCTTATGGAAATTTCAATTTATCCTCTTGCTTTAGTGCTCAAATTTCCTAAGTTCACTAAATTTGCTATTTCATAATTTGTCGGGCTCATCAATTTTCCCGGAAACTCCAAGTTCAGCTCCAATTCATACCCATAATATAATAAAATTATTATGAAAATTTTTAGGTATTTTGGGCACAAAACCTCACTGTTTTTTTACAAAACCTTAAAATCCAAATTGAAATTCACCATTTTGAGCCAACTGTTAATTATTTGTGTGAAGAAAACCTATTCCTGTGTTTGACCCTAGAGCCACTATACTGTAGTAGCCATGCTACGGCAGTGGGAGGAATTAGGTTTATAAATTTTGTTGATTTTGGCATACCCTACTGCACACACGAATTCAAATGGCGCCATTGTCGGGGATGGTGCCTTAGTGCAAGTGATGAGTTGTTTAACTTGTGATCCTCATCACAAGTATTAGTGAACTTTTATCTTTTTTTTTCTTTACTTTAATTTCTCCTTAGTTCAATTTTATTAGTCATCTTTAAATTTGATACCATCCCTATACAATTTTTTTTTTATTATATTAGCTAAGAGTAATCTTTTCGTAGTTTTGTTTTCGCTTGTCATGTTATGTTTTGTCTATACGAAGCTTATGCACCAGCCGGGATAGGAACACATCAAAAAGCTGAGAGAATCGAGCCCTACAAAGAAACAAGGCCGTAGCGAGCTTGAACAGCGGATAGTGACGGAGCCTCCCTTGGAGGAGCAACAGAGCCACCGTGGGGGTACGTAGGAATCCCAATGCATATAGGTCCATGAGGGACCACATACATCCCCTGGCGTATGAGGCACCATGTATTATGCCCCCAACGAGACATGGACGTCGGGACTTTAAGACAGGCTCTACTCCCCACTTTCCATGGTATGGAGAGGAGAACCTCACTCACATCCGGGAATTTGAGGAAGTTTGCAACACCTTCAAAGAGGATGCTTCTATTATGGATTTGATGAGGCTGAAATTTTTTCCTCTGACTCTGAAGGACAAGGCCAAAATTTGGCTCAACTCTTTGAGGCCAAGGACCATCCGAAATTGGACAGAAATGCAAGCTGAGTTCTTGAAGAAAATTTTCTCCACACAGAGAACCAACAGTCTGAAAAGGCCGATTTACACCTCGCAGCCCCATGAAATGAGAAATTCACTCAGCAGCCGGGAAAGGTACTTGAAACCATAGCCTCGTCCCTCACCATGGCTTAGAAACATGGATGCTAGTCAATCATTTTTATGAGGGAATGTCCGCTGCTATGAAACAATTATTAGAGACAATGTGTGGAGGGGATTTCATGAGCAAGAATCCGGAAGAAGCCATGGACTTCCTAAACTATGTAGCCAAGACATCTAAAACTTGTGAGGAACCAAACCAAGAGAAGTAGAGAGGATGAGGCCTATAACCACCAAGGAGGCATGTATTCCCCTCACTCCGAGGACACGGAAATAAAGGCAAAGCTGTTCCGCACTTGCCAAGAAGGCAAGAGTTTAGAACAGAATCAATACGCAGCGAGCGAGTCGAGACACTGCGGTCATTTAACCGGGCCTTTGCTTCATTTGTCGGCCATCAGAGCACCAAGGAGAGCATTGTCCAACTATTCCTTCAATGAGGGAGAAGATAGCTAAACAAGCCAATGTTGTGGGTCAATACAAACCACCTGCCAATGCCTCATACAGCAACACATATAATCCCAATTGGAGGAACCATCCTAACCTCTCCTGGAAACCAAAGCCTCCAGCATATGTACCCCTTGGTGCACAACAATAGTATGGTTCCTCATCTCAACCATAGCCACCACCATTTTTCATCTCCAGTTGAGAAAGTTATTCTAAATCTAAGCAAGGTGGTAGGAAATTTTGTAGAGGAGCAGAAGGCCATCATCAATGTGCAGCTAACTCAGAAAATCAATACTATGGAGAGCACCCTGAATAGCCAAATAGATGGGCTCCAAATGATTCATTGTAGTGTGTGTACGACAACCTGCATTATTCCATCACAAGGCTCACCAATCAGCAGGAGGTACAGGAAAAGGGAAAATTTCCTTCCTGCATTACGCCTCATCTGCGGGGATCCACATGACAGCTTCTACCAAAGGAACCCACCCCTAGGATGAATTGGAAGGTATGCATATCACTCCGAGAAGGTAGGCGGTGTTGACTTACCCAATGTCTACTGTTCGTTGAGGAGACCAAGGAAGAAAAAGAAGTAGAGCCAGAACAAATAATCATAAAAGAAGATTCAATGAAGAAGAGCATGGCCCCTCTATTTCCTTAAGCACTAGGAGGCAAGAAAAAAAGCCATCAACCAAACTGAAATTTTGGAAGTGCTGAGACAAGTGAAGGTCAACATCCCTCTTTTGGACATGATCAAGCAGGTCCCTACATATGCCAAATTCTCAAAGGATTTCAGGTATCAGAAAAGAGGGTTGCATTACAAGGTGCTCTTCCCAATTAACAGCTCAATGCCATCATTCAATGTAAGACCCTCAGTTAAATACAAAGATCTGTGATCCCCTACCATTTCAAAGGAACATCTGGAGGAACTTGTGTAGAAAAGCGCACGCTTGACTTGAAGCCAAGTGTGAACCTCGTTACTATATTCCTCCAAGTACAAGCAATTGGCCTGGGAATATGTTCTACCACCATCACCTTATCTCGTCACAGACGCTGAAAATTCCCAAAGGCATAGTCGAAGATGTTTTGGTGAAGGTGGACAAATTTTACTATTCGGTCAACTTCGTTGTTCTTGATAAGAGCCGGTGGCAGAGGGTACTAACCATGTGCCTATCATACTTGAGGCCATTTTTGGCCACATCAAATGCCATCATCAATTGCCAGAATGGAGTCATGCAGCTTACATTTGGAAATATGACATTGGAGCTCAACATCTTCCACCTAAGCAGCAAGCACAAATCAATGGAGGAGCAAGAACCATATGAGGTCTGCCTGATTAGCCTTGGTGTAGGAGAAGATAGTGCTCACAAACTGTAAGAGGAGTTGATGAAGAGCAGTGAAGTGGTTGATGAAAAAGTAATCACCTTCGTCACTCCTCAAGAGCGCCACCGATTCCTCAAAGCACTCTACCCGTATTATGAAGTTTTTAAAGTAGCACAGCCAAATCTTTATGCATTCATAGCGCAGGACTCCTCCTCCTTGATCCTCTATGAACCTAAAAGGCTACCCTGAGTGGGTGTGGTCTCTGTAGAGACTCAGAAGCCACCCCAAATTTTTGTTGAATTCTTTGCCTGTTTTACTTTCGCCTTATTGTGATTTACATATACCTCTAATTCAGCCAGTTTTTTGTAATTTTCATTTCATGCACATCACAATTTTGGTATTATGTTTTTGTAGAGAAGGTATTACAAAGTCATCATGGTGGTTGAAATTTCAGGAAAGTAAAATTTAACTTATAAATTTAGTAACCTCATGCAAATTCCAAATTTACTCACCGCCTTTGATGTCCCCTTCGCCTCTACATCTCTTTGCTTACACCTCCTACCACATAAATTTCCCCAAATATTTGAACTCATTGAGCGCCCATTTATGGACGCTAATTAATCCACTCCCTTTCTACCTTCCCAATCCTCTATAAAACCCAACCCTTTTCTTTTCCTCTTCTCACACAGATTTCCTTCCCAAAGAAAAGAAATCCCTCCCACCCTCTCCATTCCTTCTTTCACAGATATCCGGAAAGCACATTTTCTAAGATTATAAGGCAACTCTCAGCTCCCAGAGTGTGCCCTCTTCTCCGCTCTCTCCGATGGCATTGCTACCCTTGTCGGGTGTGCCTCCGCTCTCTCTCGCAGTGTCCGAAACACTCCCTTTGGCCGCAGCCCCGCCGGCTCTATGCCCCTTCATTGCCCCCGCCGTCCCGCCCCGTAGGCACACACCTGCTGGGCCTACTCCTCCATCTCCTCCTTACCCGCGGCCATCCCGGAGGGCCCCACCTTCAAAGAGGGCTCGGACTTCTCTAGCTCGGGGCCAGTCATCCAAATGTCTTGGGGAGCCCCATTCCCCATCCGTCAGCGGGCCAACCGATGACTTCTCCCCGTATCCGTCTCCCCGTTTCACATCCGGTGTCCCATCTTCCATCAGGTCTCATTACGTGCAATCTGTACTATACATCAAGGAAGTGCACAACGAAACATATTATGATTTTCCAGCTTTTGCTGCTGATCCCGAGCTCAAAGATTCCATGAGGCTTAGCAAATGCAAGATTCCCTGAGAGCCTTTTAGCGACCCCCTCGCACCTGGCTTTTTCTACTCCTCCGGTCATCGTAGTTCCCACCATACTATGACATCTAGGCGAGTCCCCCATCCTACTGCCATCCCCTTCTCTATTGATGGCCGTGAGGGGACACTTCAGGCCGCCGACATTACAGCTACTTTCAACTTCCCAATTGTCCTAGCCAACTCTACGACTACATCGTGGGTCTCACCCCTACTTCAAATATTCTTCAAGTATCCAGACATGACAAGAGGGATCTATCCTTTTCGGGATGCTCGAGTATGCTCCTTATCAACCATATACTGTGGTCCAACCTCTTCCCACTCCAACATATCGCATTAAAGTAGAGAGGTTGCCTGGAGTGGCTCTCTATATCGATATCCGAGGGTTTTCGTTCAACCCTCGCCGAGCCTTCCTTTCATGATCTCCTTGTTCCACTTTGAGGATAAGGTCCACCGCAGGAACCTGACCCATGCTGAGTCCATACCCTTCCTGTTCCCGAGGCTACTATGCCAGGTATTAGAGCATTTAGGTTTTCCTGAAGAGCCCTGATTGGAGCGCCCTCAAGATTGCGAGGCCATTCTTACTGGTCGACATGGCTCTTGCTCAACACCTCCCACCTCGGGACATAGCCGGCGGCATAGCGCTGACTATCTTACAGAGATATGGAGGAGCCCTGGGACAGCTCATCCCAACTTTTAAGCAATCACGCTCCATTACCCACGCTGATTTCCTCCACCTCCAATGCCTCCCAAAGGTACCAAATGGCCGCCGGACTCCTAGTACATCGCCACCACCACAAAGATATCCCCATATCCACTGGATTTTCTCACTATTATGGATGCCCGCATTCTTAGCCACGTCATGATCTTTTACATCAGCCACACGACCAGCCAGAGGACACACTGACAGAGGACCACATTACATAACCACGCCATCCTTCGCGCATTCGTAGTCACGCCTGTGCCTCCCATCTCCACCAAGACCGCCAAGCCTTTACAGATCATCCTCTAACAAAGACTAAAGACCAAATTCACCCACCCCAAATTCCCACAATTCTTCATTGGACATGCTAGCAAAGAAGAAATAGCAGACTCCTCCAACAGACCGGTCACTCGCCGCCCAAAAGTGAGGACGACATCCCACAAACCGGCTTCACTAATGAGGAGGGTGGGTGCACTCCTTCTCTAACTTTCAATCCAAGCCCACTACACAACGCATTTCAGCTGAAGAGAGCACTACAGCTGCTTTACACTCTATGTTTTTACTACTTTTTTTTAAGAAGTCCATTTTATTTCTTGCCTGCTGGGCTTGTCATGAGCTGTTGTGGCGTTAGTTTCTTTGTAAAGCCGAAAAATATAGTCATATCTCTTTTACAGATATATCATACAGTTTACACTTGTAGTTTAAAAAATTACACCCATTTTTTTTTTTTTTTTTTTGAGGTTACCTAAATTTTGCAATTTGAAAAAGTTGAAATATTGTCCAGCCTCTATTGACAGATTTGTCCCCATGCTAATTTGAGGATAATCGCAGAATTCCTATTGCCTTCAACCTTTTATCCCAATTCAAAACTAACCACACATTGTGTGCACATTAGGTTTCAAACACAGCTTCGAAAAACTCGCCAACTCCCAAACCTTGCAAACCTCGCCACCTAGTCTCGTCGACCACCTTTTAATAGGTTAAGGACCCCGATTCGCGCCATATAGGTGTTTGAATCAACAATATTTATAAACCTGTATCTTTCCTTCCTACCGCTGTAGTTGCTACCGCAGATAGTGGCTCTAGGGTCAACCAGTGGATGAGCCTTCTTCGTACAAATGAGTTGCGTGCCGGAGTTCAAAATCGGTGAATTAAATTTGATTTTCTGTGCTTTTGGTAAAAACAAGAGCTGGACACACCACACTGAAACTAAAAATAAGAAAAAATAAAATAAAATAGAACCCCTTTGAAGTGTCACACCGGTTTAGGGTTTTAAGGCAACCAACACGGCCCCGTATTTTTCCTCGTCGGGAGGATGACATATAGTCATTTCCCCAACCGATCTTCATTTAGCTTTAAAACTAAACCCTATGATTTTCCCTTTTGAAACATAGCATTTAAATAGGCCAAATGTCCCTAATAAAGGAAAAACACATTCAAAACCCTACCCCATTGGGCCAATCAATAGGATAAACTAATCGAGCCTCAAATGATTCAGTGGGAAAGTATCCACGAAACCCAAAAGCTTGCCAAGTACACATTTAAAGAGAGCATGCAAGAGATTTTAACCAAGTGAGAAGCAGAACCCAAACAAACCATAAATGCGTGCGTTAAAAAAATAGGGGAACTGTGAGTTACCTCCACACCCTAGCTGTACTGCAAATTCCCTCCTCTTCAAGGAGAGCAGGTCTAAATGCAACCATCCTCTGAGTCACATCCTCGCAGGGAGTGTTTGCAGCCGAGAAAGAGGAAAGAAAATGAAAGAAAATGGGAAAAAGGAGGGAAGTAACAATAAACTACTCCCCTATCTCTCAGATACGACGTGAAGTGAGTTGAGTTGATTGATACAAAGTTTGCTGCACCGAGGCTTATATAGATGCTCAAAGGTAAGGGAAGCTACAAAAAACCAAAACTCCAAGGGCTATTGATAGGTAAAATGGAAAAATTAAAGTAGCAAAACAGGCATACGTGAAAAGGCAGAACTAAACCAAAGAGGAAGTCAGCGCTCAGTTTCCAACAAGGTTTCGCAGAACCAATTTTTAATGCTCCATTTTTCTTCACTTTTTTCTCTTCTTTCTTCGTCCTTCATCTACGATGTTGAGTTTGACTCAATTCTTCATGCTTGGATCACCCAACAATTTTGCATAATTAGCTCGCAAAACCGCAAAATTTGCCAAGCAAAATGCGAATGAGTACAATAGGGACTCCGAACATGTCGGGATTGTTATTTGGGAATGATTAGTACACAAAAAGCACTCAAAACCTATAATAAATAGGGTTCAAAATAGTAATTTTTGGGCACTAATCAGGACCCCCATGAAAAGAAGGCCAATGGGCCTTCCAAAATAAAAAAAGAAGTGAAAAAGAAAGACAAAAAGAAAAAGGAAAAGAAAAGAAAAATTGCAATGCTTTGCCTTGAAACCCGAGCATGGTTCGAGGGGTATATGGCGAAAGTCTTTAAAGCCCGGTGCCCTAAGCCAACTGGTTAGGAGCCACCGAACTAGTGCCTGTACTACACGGTGAATAGCAAAGCTTAGCGTCGTGGTACTGGAGTTTTGAAATCATTTGAAGTCCTGTGGGTGAAACCCGAATAGTTGGTGGTTGAAAACCCATGACTTGATGCCCCAAGCCTTAATTGGCCAGAGTCACTGTGATCCCCTTGCTACATGGACTTTGGCAGTTTATTCTCAAAGATTGCACCCCTGCAACACAAAATGAATTGTGGAATAAGATTGGGTCCTGATCTATTTAGGTCGGTTAGTGTACTAGGTTGTGACAATAGCTTGGTTGGGGGAGAGTGCAATTTGGCAGTTTATTGTTGAAAACTAATCATATAAACACTTAGATTTTGGTGGAAGTTCTATGTTGATTTCTAAGGAGAAGGAAACTCTTTGATGTTACACTTCACATATTCACTCTCTAAGATGGTTATCAAGTGGTTTCTCGTGATTCTTATTGAGGGTTAGGCATTACTCATCCACATACTTTTTGAAATACCATTTTTTTTTAGAACATAATTTTGTTATTGTTTTGTTACTCTTTCTTTCTTTCATTGCTAAGGGACTAGCAATGTGTCGGTTGGGAGTGGGATGAAGGCCCAAATAAGGCTATTTCTTAAACCCCGTTTATTGGAGGTTTTGAGACTTTTTATGGACTAACTAACTAATTAATCTGATTTGGTACATTAAGGTCCCGACTTGTCTACCGATCGTGATTTTTGTGACTATTTTGTGTGCTTTGCAAGCTAAACTCGCCAAAATTATTTAATCAACTCAAGCACAAAGAAATCGAGCCGAACCTGCAAGATTGCATCGTAAACAAGAGGAAATAGAGTAGAAAACATAAGAAATGGGCCACTAGTGGTTTGGTAAGGTTGTTAAAATTTTCGCAACATAGAATTTCGCAGTCATAAATTTTGCACCGCTTCCACCCTTGACCAATCGACCCCGTTTGACTTTTGTGATTTTTCCAAATACCCTTCATGTATAGTGGTGATTGAGATATTTTTGTAATTTCGCTTACTCGAGTACTATATAAGCCTCGGCAGTTATTGTACAGGGGACTTTTTTCATTATGCTGATTAATACAGAATCGTGGCGGAGTTTTCCCCATTTTTTCTTTCTCTCTAATTTTCTCATTTTCACGTCAAAACACCCTCTAAGGACGACAACTTAGAGGATGGTTGGCTAAACTCCTTTTCTCTTCGAAGATGAGGGCTACAGGGCTATGGTTTTGAGGTAAACTGATGGTTCTCATGTTTTTAACACAAACATTTATTGGAATTTATGTCATCTTCACTCTAGGTTTATAGTAAACTTTAGATGTACCTTGGATTGATCAATACTCAAGTAATATTTTAGGTTCAAGTGATGCTTATTAAGGCATCCCACCGAGATCTCGGTTAGCTGCCATTTATCGGTTACTCGTAGTGGCAGACTGGCGAGATAAGTTTTCCGGCCGTGTGGAGCATTAATGTTCAATAAAATGCTATATCTCAAAAGAAAAAATTATTAGGTTTAGTTTTATAGCCAAATGAAGATCCTATTCAGTCAGATTTATGGTCATCCTCCTAACTTAGGAAAAGGGCCCGAACCCTTTAGTCACCATCGTAACCCGAAACCAAAGAGCTCCATACTTCATGAGATCTTCTTTATTTACCTCATTTTACTTCCAATTTTCTACCATCAAATTTCATCGCTTTTTTACAAAACCTTAAATCCAAATTGAAATTCACTACTTCTGAGCCAACTGTTAATTATTTGTGTGAAGAAACCCAGATCCCCAGTTCTAATCTCTAGAGAGCCACTATAACGCAGTAGTCATGCCACGGCAAGGAGGAATTAGGGTTTATAACGGTTGATTCCGCATACCCTACTGCACATGCAAATCAATAATCATAGTTGCTAATATGATAGAAGAAAAAGAGTTGAAACTGTTGAAAATTCTCAGAAAGTATAAAGAAGCCATAGCTTGAATAGTTTAAGATTTGAAAGGGATCCGTCCTTCATTTTTCATGCATAAAATCCTTCTGGAGGAGAATGTAAAAACATAAATTGAACATCAGAGAAGACTGAACCCAGTGATGAAATAATTTGTTAGAAATGAAGTACTAAAATGGATGAATGCTGGTTTCATTTATGCATCTCGTGACAAATTCTTCTGCAAAGTGTTCATGTGGTTCAAAAAGTGGTGATTCACAACAGAAAAAATGAGAAGAATTAATTGATTCCAACAAGAACTCCATGACAGACGGAGGGTGGTATTAATTACGTAAAAATTGAATGTATCAAGGTAAAGGATCGCTTATCCTATACCCTTTATTGATCAGGATGTCGGATGACCCTTACTTTATTTTCATGGATATTCGTGGTATAAATCAACATATAGCCTCGAGGACCAAGAGAAAATTATTTTACATGTCCTTATGGCACATTTTCTTATGATGTTGCTTCTGATTATGTAACCCGCCACCTTCCAAAGGTGTACTTAAGGTCCATATATTCTCGATTTGAATGGAAGAGGCTATGGAAATTTTATGATGAATTTCGCAGCGGATCTAGATTTGAGTAATACTGCCTCGAGAAATTTAGAGACTGTACTACAAAGGTGCCAAGATAAAAATTTAGCTCTAAATTGGGAAAAATGCCATTTCATGGTGACAAAAGGAATTGTCTTGGGACACAAAATTTCTACAACTAGGTTTGAAGTTGACTGCTATAGACATCCGCAGAAACTCTACCGCCAATTCTACAACAATGAAGGGAATATGAAGTTTTTTCGACATGTTGGATTTATAGAAGATTTATCAAAGACTCTCAAAATTTTTGCACCATTATGTGACCGCTAGAGAGGGACACCAAATTCGAATTTGATAACTCTGTCGTCAGGATTAAAGAAATAAAATCTAGATTGCTATAGCTCCTATCATGGCAACACCAGACCGAACAAAGAGTTTGAACACAAAAGGATGCCAATGACTTTGCATTGGGACAGCTTTGGGACAAAGAACAGAAAATTTTTGTGTTGAGATTTTGCCAACAAAACCTTCAATGAGGCATAAGAGAACTACTCTACCATAGAGAAGGAGATGTTGGCAATGATTTTTGCTTGCGAAAAATTTAGGCCATATATATTGGGGTCCCATGTCATCATACACACTGATCATGCAACAATTAAATATCTAATGACAAATAAGGATGCTAAGCCAAGACTTGTCTTGTGGGTACTACTACCGTAGGGAATTTGATCTCTTAAATTAAGGACAAGAAAGGAGTGACAATGATAGCTTATCACTTTTCAAGAACATCAAGAGGAAAGAGTGACAGAATGGGCAGTAATTTCCCCGATTAGAGCAAATTTTTTCAAGTATCACCAAACACCATGGTATGCCGATATTAAAAATCGTTTGTCGAATTATGCTACCGTAATCGCCATTGTGCGTAAAAGAAAGCGAGAACCGATTCTAGGCTTTATATACGGATAATGATTCGTGGCCACGGTAGGTGAGCTGAATCAATAAAATTTATATCCAGAGTTCTCCTACCGTCGTAGTCAAGCTACCACAAGATAAATGGGTCTAGGGTCGAACACAGGATGGGTTTTCTTTTCACACAAATGATTTGAGTGAAATCAAAACCGTGAATTAAATTTGGATTTTCGGGTTTTGTGAAACAAAGGTGAGTGGGGCTTGAAAACTTAATGACCTGTAAAGACCGAAAGTTAAGTGGTCAGGGTTTGGTAACCGAAAATAAAATCAAGAAAAAATAAGAAAAGAGAACTTCTTGGAGCGTAGGGCCACCATTTAAAAGATCCTAGGCTAACTAAGAGCTCCCGTTGGAAAACAACTCCTATTTCGAGTCAACATGATGCAAGCATGGCCCCTTTAGTTAAAAACTCAACATTCCATTATCATTCTTCGAGGCTTTCTTGAGGCCTGTGAAGACCATCTAAAATAACAAAGGCATCTCTCACCCGAGCAATGCATTCTAAAGCATGGAGAGTATCACAAACAATAACTGTGAAATGTTATTTAACCCAATTTTGAAGAACCCTAACATGTAAATATTACCTCGCAGGCTAGTAAGGACCATCTAAAGAACTACAAGGCATCTCCACTCCGAGCACTGACCTAAAGCATGGTGAGTATCGCCAAGACAATAACATCCCATGTTATGCAACTAAGTTTTGAATATAAGGGCCATAAATACACTACTCGCAACATGAAAAGCGGGGGGGAACTACACCAAAGAACCTTAAAGATCTTACCCCCAAAGCAAATTTTTTTACTTCAAGAAGGAAGTGGTTTTAAATTTCGCCATCCTCCAAGTTGTCATCCCTGGAGGGTGTTCGCAAAACCGAGAGCGAGAGAAAGAGGAGGAGAGAAAGAGAGAAAAGAAAAGCAAAAACTAAAAATAAAAGACTTTATTTACAAAAATAAAAACTTACAAAATTATTCTCCTTCCCAAAATCGATGATTAGGTTACAAACAAGAGAGGGGCGAGTATAGCCTCCCTCAAGGCATGAAAATTAAAGCCTAAATAACTTGGCTAAGCCATGTACGTTAGAGTAATATGCCAAAATTGAAGCTCTATTAGAAGAATTTACAAAGCATGACGAGGCATGAAAATCTCGCTTAGGCGGTGCATTTCGCTACTTTAGCGGAATCACTGTGTTTCTCCCGCACATCGCTCCATTGGTCACTGCTCCGTCGCTTCTCATCAATTTTCTTCCCCGCTTCATTTTCTTCCATTTTCTTCTCTCTTTCCTTCTAAAGCCTCCGAGATATATGATGTTGAGTTTGCTTCGAATTTTCTGTGTTTTGATCGACCTAACAATATACATGCATGTTTAGCTCACAAAACTCCGCAAAATTGCCACAAATGCGATCATTAAATATTAGGACCGTAATGCGTAAATCGGGGTTAATTAGCATGATTAGTACACAAAAAGCACTCAAACCTATAATAAATAAAGGTTCAAAATTGCACTTTTGGGCACTAATCACACTTCAACCTACACATTGCTGGGCCCCATAGCAATGAAAGAAAGAAAGAAAGAGAGAACATACAAAATGATAACAAAATAATGTACACAAAAAGGTTGTAGGTCAAAAAGGTTGTGAAGAGTAATGCCCACGTAAGTAAGAATCATCAATGCCAAGGTCCAATAACCATGCCGGTGAGAAACAAACAACATACAAATGAGCGGCACAAACAGCTCGTCTCTGAATCAAACTTAAAACTTCCACCAAAATCTATAAGCTTATTGTGATCGGGCTTCTCAACAATAAACTCACAAACCGTGACTCTCCCCCAACCCGGCTACAACACTACCACGACCTCCAGCATGCTAACCAACCTGGCCAGATCTATCAGGACCCACCTTCTATTCACACTTTTATGTCAGAGTAAAGTAATGCCGAGAATCCACCTCACCAAAGTCCATGTAATGGACCACCTCGATGACCTCCGCAACCAATTAAGGCTTAGGCAAACACAAGCCGCGAGGACTTTTCGAATTACCTAACCTTCTGTGTTTTTCACCTTGACCAATGATTTCGAGACTCCAAAGACCTACAACTCATAAACCCCAATCCATCCACCCATGTAATCTATCATAAAGCCCA
This sequence comes from Tetrastigma voinierianum, assembly GCA_016808115.1. Taxonomy (NCBI): domain Eukaryota; kingdom Viridiplantae; phylum Streptophyta; class Magnoliopsida; order Vitales; family Vitaceae; genus Tetrastigma; species Tetrastigma voinierianum. Next base: position 91,633 of record JAEQBH010003218.1, on the reverse strand, counting down.
CGACTCCCAACCAAATAGAAGGCTTAGGCACTGCCTTTAAAGGCTTCGCATAAATTCTTCACCTGCAAGTTCTAGTTTCCTGAATACATCAAAATTTTTTATTCTTTTTCTTTCTTTTCTTTTTCTTTTTCTTTTTCTTTTTTCTTTTCTTCTTTTTTTTTTTTTTATTTTTCCACACGGGTCCCAACCATTAATGGCCAATGAAACTAGGTAGGTTATGCAAATTAGAAGAAGGAGGCTGCACATTTTTCAAATTTCATCATTGAAATCTAATGTGCTTTTGTGTGTAATAGCTGAAGGTGAAGAAAAGGTCGAACAATAAGAATTCAACTAATCATTCATACCAACTACATGGAACTCAACTAACATCAATAGAATCAATAATCTAAGACTAAACCATAGGTTAGTGTAAAACAAAAATTTATCGCAAAACGGCCCAATTTTGAAAAAGCAATAGCTCGTATAATGTACTATGGAAAAGGACTGTGCTGAAGCCACCGAACATCACAAAATGTATTTGCACAAAATACTAACAAAAAGATAAATGTTAAAATCCACTTCCTTTATTAACTCTCCCAACCTACATCTCTGTCCCGAAATGGGGTTCTAATGGAAAAATTAGATAAGGAAGTGTTACCTCTATGATAAGATGTGATCATTTCTCTGGATAGGAGACCACAAGCTTTCCATCGACGCCTCACACTGTCGCTTCCAAATAAAACAAATTAGGATGCTAAAAGAGAGGAAGTGTTGGTGACCAGTCAGACTCATTTAAAATTACACTTCACACAATCCCAAAAATGTTATTTCTGGACATATTTAGATTCTACACTCTAAGCTTCCAACTGTACCAAGAACGCCAAAAAACTAAGTTCTGATGTAAAAGTTATGGGAAAAACAAAATTGAGGTCAAATCAGGATTTTCGCTAGATTGCGAAAATTGAAAATTTCAAACACTTCGTAATCACTTCGCAATCTTAGTGAATTTGCAATTCTCGCTAAACCAGAATTTTCGCTAGGGAATTGTTTTTAGCGAAATTTGCATTTTCGCTTACTCACGCAAATTCGCTTAGCTTAGCGAAATTCTCGCTAGCTAAAGTAAATTTTTGGCTAATTTTCGCTATTAGCGTAATTTTCTGATTTCGCTACAATTGCTAAACAATTGCAAACATTTGCGAAATTCGCTTGTTGAGTTCTTCATTCCAGTTTCAAAATTTGCATTTTCGCTTCCTAAAATCAGTACAAACCCGCAAAAATTTAAATACAAGAAAATTTCGTAAAAGACTCCGTGGTAAAAGAAAAAATTACCACTTATAAAACATAAAACTAACTAAAATAAGATAAAACAAAACAAGAAAAAATTAAAACAAAAAGTGGGGAGGAGCTTAGAAATGCTCTAGGTCCGGGTGTTCCAACCCGAACTCCGCAGACCCGAATCCAACCACTATGCCATGCAATGTAGGCATTTGCCATCTTGATAAAGATAGTGGCAAAGGCATGTAATGTTGTAGTTTTCACTAGTCTCTAATGTTTTGCAACACAAGCAAAGACGGGTGGCCTCGTAGTGATCGTCGAGGTTTCCGCCAGCCGCAGTAATGGGCGCAGACAAGACCGGAAGTCAGGAGTGTCACGGGTAAATGGGTCGGACTTAGCTTTGGGAGTCAGCTGCGTCGTTTTGATTTTGTTGCAGTGTGGGCCGTGGGTGCGTGGAGGTAGAATATATACTGATCAACCTAAGGCTACCAAGCAGCTGGGTACTCGTATCTCGCGGCACTAGGATTTAACTTCGCTGCATCGGCCGGGCGATATGCCTCGCCTTCCCGTTTCTGTCCACTACCTCCCGCCATCAAGGCAGTTGTTTTGTTCTTCGTCTCATTCAAGGCAAAATTAATCTGCATCCCGCAGCCTCCTCAGAGCTTTTAATGATCTCCACTTTCAATTCCTCGAGGGCCGCAGCTTGAGCCTCGTCAACTAAACTGCTTTACTAAGCACTCTTCCCCTTGACTCTCTTCCTCCAAATTTTCTCCTCATGAACAACCGATTGGGTTAGCTTTTAAGATGGACTCCTCGCTCGGATGTCCAATTTTCGCTTCAAAGTCATCTTTCAGCCCATCTATTTTCTTACTTCAAATTGTCTTCCATAAAGGATAATTGAATGGCATTAATCTTCTTATTCTTCTACAGTCATCCACTATCCGTGTAAGGTCTAAAATGGCTTGTTCTAATGGATGGATTGACTAATGTAGGGCTGAGGTGACTCGAGGTGATCGAGGGGTTGAGGCATAAAATGGAGGTTCAGATAATCATATCAGGGGATGGTGGGCGGATAAGTTAAGGGAACACCATGTACAGTGCACTCATCCAATGGTCTCCTCGTAATCCCTCATGATCTATATTCACTGGTTCCTCTACGTGTTGTTGCCACCGGGTATGGAAGGTTCGTGATAGTCTCTCATTGTCATGTAAAGTCTAGTTACTCTCCCGACCGTATTGCTCTCCCATATGGGTGTTCCATTTTTTCTCGCCAATTTTCCCAATCGAACCTCGCACCGCTTGCCTTAAAATTTTCAATCCATCGAAAATGGATTCTCTATAACAAAATGTGATGTACACCAAACAACAAAGATCCCCAGAAGACAAAATTCTTTCTTTTTTTTTTTTTATTTTATATGAAATGAAAAAAAAAAAAATGACAGTGAAATATAAAGAAATTACCAAAACTTGCGGACGAGGATCACAAGTATTTCACGCCTTCACTTCAGATCAGCACCATCATCCCCTAACGGCGCCATTTGATTCAGCCACGAGGGTGAGCCGGAATCAACAAAATTTGTATCCGTGTTCTCCTCACCGCCGTGAAGTCAAGCTACCGCAGTATGCGCGTCTGTGGTCGAACACGGACGGGTTTTCTTCGCATAAATGGATTTGAAAGTGAAATCAAACCGGTGAATTAAATTTGGATTGGCTCTTTGTGGAAAATGTAAAGGTGGAGTAGTTTGAAATCCTAATGACTGTAAAGACTAAAGTTAAGTGGTCGGTTTGCAACCGAAAAATAAAAATCAAGAAAATAAGAAAAAGAGAACTTCGCAAGAGCAACGATTAAGATCCTAGGCTAACTAAGAGCTCTCGTTGAAAACAACTCTATTCAGTCAACACAGATGCGCTATGGCTCCCTTTTAGTTAAAACCCTACATTCCATTATCATTCTTTGAGGCTCGTAGAAGACCATCTAAAAAAAATAACAAAGGCATCTCTCACCCGAGCGCATTCTAAAGCACGGAGAGTATCACAAAACAATAATCAGAATGCTATTTAACCCTAATTTGAAGAACCCTAACATAAATATTACCTCAGAGGCTAGGTAAGGACTATCTAGAAAGAACCATACAAGGCATCTCCTCACCCGAGCACTCGGTATCTAAAGCATGCTGAGAGTATTGACAAGACAATAACATCCCACATGTTATGCAACCAAGTTTTGAATATAAGGGCCAAGTAAATACACTGTCTACCGCATGAAAAGTGTGGGAACCACTAGCAACTCCAAAGATCTTACCCCCAAAGCACTCCTTTACTTCAAGAAGAAGTGGTTTTAGTCGTCATCCCTCCAAGTTGTCATTCGAGGGTGTTTGGCAACCGAGAAAGGGAGAGAAAGAGGAGAGAGAGAAGAGAGAAAAGAAAAGCAAAACTAAAAATAAAAGACTTTATTTACAAAAATAAAAACTTACAAATTATTCCCTTCCCAAAATCGATGATTAGGTTACAAAAACAAGAGGGGCTTATATAGCCCCCTCAAGGTATGAAAATACCAAAAAAGCCTAACAACTTGGCTGCTATAGGACAAGAGAGTAATATGCCAAAAACTGAAGCTCTGCTGTATTAATTACAAAGCATGATCAGGCATGAAAATTCGCTTAGGTTGCATTTCCTCGCAGCTTTAGCGAATCAACAGGTTCTCCTCGCTTGGCTACTGCTCCATTGGTCACCGTTCCTCGCTTCTCATCAATTTTCTTCCCGCTTCATTTTTCTTCCATTTTCTTCTCTTTCCTTTCTGGGCCTCTCGATATGGCGATGTCGAAGTTTGCTCGACCTCTTCGTGTTTTGATCGACCCAACAATATATGCATGTTTAGCCTACAAAAACAGGTAAAATTGCCATAAAATGCGATCGCTGGAATATTAGGGACCGTAATGCGTGAATCGGTTAATTAGCAAAGGATTTGTACACAAAAAGCACTCAAAACCTATAATAAATAGGGTTCAAAATTGCACTTTTTGGGCACTAATCAGATAACCCATTGCTTTTTAGAAGAGAAGCATATCAAATTATTAGAAGATGTGTACCAGAGACAGAACAAGCTTGAATTGTGGGTAAATGCCATTCATCACCATATGGAGGACACTTTGCAGTAGGCAAAATAGCTCAGAAAATTCTCCATTTAGGTTTTTATTGGCCAACTTTATTTAGAGATTGTTATGAATGGGTCAAAGACAGGACAAATGTCGCAGAATGGCACATCAACAAGAAATGAGATTTTCATAAAGTGGACCATGGTGGTGCAGATTTTTGATGTATGGGGGATAGACTTCATGGGGCCATTCCCACCTTTATTTGGAAACTTATACATTCTTCTAGTTATGGATTATGTATCCAAATGGGTGGAAGCAATAGCTTGCCCCATAAATGATGTCAATACAGTTGTGGGGTTTATTTAAAGGAATATCTTGAGCAGATTTGGAGCCCTTAGAACTATTATAAGTGATGAGAGAAGTCATTTTGCAAATAAGCTATTTGCAAAACTTATGAGCAGGTATGGAGTCAGACATGTCATGAGTTTGGCTTATCACCCTCAGTTAAATGGGCAAGCTGAGATATCCAATAAATAAATGAAGAATATTCTTGAAAAGACAGTCAATGCCAGCAGAAAAGATTGGTCATCAAAGTTGGAAAATGCATTATGGGCTTCTAGAACTACTTATAAGTCCCTTATTGGAATGTCCCCACACATAATTGTCTATGGAAAGCAATGTCATCTACCTTTGGAACTTGAGTATAAAGCAATGTGGGCAATAAAAGCTGAACTTTGATTTCAAAATTATAAAAGAAAAGAGACTTCTCATATTGAATGAATTAGAAGAAATGAGAAATGAAGCCTATGATAATTCTAAAATCTCCAAAGATAAGACTAAAAAGTGGCATGATCAGAAGATTTTGAGGAAAGAGTTCAGAGTAGGAGATCTAGTCCTATTGTACAATTCCAGGCTAAAACGTTTTCCATGAAAACTCAAATCAAGGTGGATTGGTCCATATACTAGAGTTGCGCCCTTCAAGCAAAGGAATAATTCGAAAAACCAATTCGGAGATGAGTTTAAAGTGAAATTTGGCCGAGGTCAAACACTACCTTGTGAGGAAGATCAAATGAGGAAGAGTCCCATTTGAAGAGATGTAGTATTGTTTAACAGAAAACACTGCAAAGAAATGTCTAGTAGCTAAAGACATAAAACACGTAGAGCGGTGCCTACTGGGAGGCAACCCAAGCAAATTTTAAATTATTCATGGGCTAACTTGATTTGGTTAAAATTTTGTGTGTTTGAATAGTGTAGAAGTAGTTTAGAAATTATTTACCATTTATTGAATTACAATCTTCTGAATGCCAGGATGAAGAAGCTACAAGGATATATGACGGTCAATTTTAAAGCACCTCCAACCAGACTGAATTATGCAGAGATTGCTATAAAGTGGAGTTTACTTCTAACTCTTATTCTTTAGAAATGATGCATGGCTAAGTTTAGGGGAGTTTATCATTCGAAAGAAAATAGCCTACAGGCTTGATTTTGTCCTTTTGTCAATGGTTGCTTAGAAATTATGCATTACCATGAATCAATGCTTACCATTGAATTGAAAAATATGAGTGTTACGCTCATGTTTGAATCGAGGTTCTTCAACATCTCTGCACTTATATTCACAAGCATGAATTAGCGTAAAGATAATGGGGAAAACAAGGGCATAAACATGGAAGACAAACTCACTTAATGTCGCGACATCAACATCAATGTCATGACAATTAAGTTTCAAAGTTTCCTTAACGTTATTTACATCATCAGGTCATTGCTTCAATGTCGCGAATATCATGAATATCGCAACATCGCAAATATACAAGAGCATATTGTCAATGTTGCGACATTAAAAGAGCAATGTCGGGACATGACATTTATAGATGAACAACATTTCTCCAATGTCGCGACATTAAAATGACAATGTCATGACATCGCAAAGATACAAGAGAAACACAAAGACTAACTTTGAATGCAATGTTGATCCATTGTCACGACATCAAGTCACTGTCACAACATTACATTTTCAATGTTGCAACATCTAGAAAAGCCAATTAGAAAATCCGAACAATGTCGCGACATCACCACGACATAGTTGCGACATCAAGTCAATGTCGTGACATCCAAAGAGCAATGTTGCGACATTGTAATGAGACATTTAAGGTATAAAGTCTATGTCGTGACACCATAACTTTAATGTCGTGACATCGTAGTTAGGACAAATCACCTATAAAAGGAAGACTTTGAAAAATTTTCAGTGTCACATCAAATCTCTCAAGGTTTCAAACCTTAACCTCCTCAAAATCTCAAAAAAAGCCAAACCATGTCAAATCCTAACTCTCCAAACCTCGAGAAAGTTATAGGAAATGTAGTGGAGGAGATTTTACAAGAGAGAGCTGAGGAAGTTCAGAGAGAACTGGCATAGGAAGAAAACCAAGAAAATGCCCTCGAAGTCATGCCTGAGGAGATAGAAGTGGTGGTGGAGGAAGGAGAATTCAGGACCTTCTACTTCCACAAGGGAGAAGCGCTCTAAGCATCCGGCAAGAGCTCTTTATGGAAGAAAGGGGATTTAAGGAGTTGGTTTCGACTTTTAGAGAGGAGATTGAGAGATGAGGCTGGGAAAAGTTAAGCCAGCACAGGGAGCAAGGAGTACCTGCCTCGTTAAATAATTTTACTCCAACTGGCGAATAAGAACTCCGACATACGCTGGGAGGGATCCCTTTTGAGGAGAGGCCATCTTTCACCTCGAGCCGTAGATCGTGGAGTGACTACAAGGAGTATGACCAGCTCCAAGAGAGCCGAAGGCTTGAAGAGATTATCAAGGAGTTGTTAGACGGTCTGGGGGTATGGCAGAGGACTAAAACCATCCGCAACGCCTACATTGATAGAGGTGACTTGTCAGAAGCGGTTAAGGTATGGTTCTACTTCATCAATTTCGTTCTCACCCCTTTAAAGCACATCTCAATAGTGAGACAAGACCTTGCCATACTTCTGTATGCACTGGTAAAGGGGTTTAATTTGAATGTGGGGAAGATAGTGGAGCACCCATCCCGATCATCCTCGAGAACAACTTCTCAGAATATCCCCACCTCGCCATCACTCTCCCTGCTGTGACAAGAGGTAACATCTCAAGGAGAAGGAAGAGAAATGCCCAAGATCCTCACCTCTCATCCACACCGGAGTGCTAAAAGCTCCAAATTACGTGGTAAGGATAAGGGAGAGAAACTGTGGAAAGAAAAAGGTAGCTTTTAACCTGGCAAGAGAGGTAGCTCTCAGAGTCGCTAAGAGCTAGAAATGTAAGAAAGGTTGTTTAGAAGATTACCAGCAACCAAAGGTTTCCCATGGCCAAAGAAGATATAATGCCTGCTTAGAACATAGCAGAAAGAGGGAACATGATAACAAAAGAACAAGAGAGCAACACATCAGGTTTGTTCTCTTTGTAAACAGAGATGAGAGAAGAAATGAATAGAAGAGATGAACAGTTCAGGGAATAACTGAGATGGAGAGATGAAACACTAGCTGTAGAAAATAAAAGAAGAGAAGAAAACTTAGTAGCAGTTCTCTAACAAAGGGATGAGAAATGGAGAGAGGAGTTAGCAAAGAGGGACTAGGTATTAAAGGTTGAGTTGAAAGAAAGAGAAAAGGCCTTTATGCAGGATCAGCTAATGAGAGATCAAGAGCTGATCAAGTCGTGGGATGAAGGTCGTGGAAAAAGAAATGGAGCGTAACCTCGTCTTCAGGTTGAAGCCTTTGGGTATCTTTATAAGGAACAATTTTAAAGAGGTTAGAGCAACGCTCCAAGAGGATGAAGAGCTAGAGTCCATCCTGGAATTATGTGGAGAAATTATGGACAAAGAGAGCATTGATCCAAGTAACTTAACTCCGTAGCATGACAAGCCCAAGGTGAATTTAAGTAGTCCCAGAACTCCATTGGGCAAAGGAAAAATGAGCTCATCTAGTAAAACATTAGAATGCAAGAGTGGTATCTCTTTGAAAGGAATGGAGAGGGCTCAATTGCAAAACCATAACCCTCCATCCCTGAGTTCACACCCTCAAATGCAAGTTACAAATTTGAAGTAGTGAACCTCAAGCCCTCAAGATCTCAATCACATAGAAAGAAGAGATAACTCTCTCCCTATCCCTCATTCTCTCTCTTCTCTATCATTCTTTCTCTATCTTGTAAATAACATAATGTAATTTTTCCTCTTTCTAATAAAAAGGAAGGGCATAAAATTTTTGTGCATAGAATTTTCTTATTTGTTATTATCTTTTAATTTTACAATTTTGTGAATGTTAATAAAATTTTGAACTTGTGTTTGTTAGTCTGAATAAAGGAGAATTCATAATGTTAACTGTATGAAAGCTGCAAGTTGAAAATTGTTGTGATGATATGTCATATTTTTTGAGTGAATGTTGTAATAGCTTGTTTGAAGACTTTAAGAAAATTGGTGAAATGTCAAGTGTTATCATTGCTACCTAATGAATCCAAATGACTCAATCAGAATGAGATGGAAGCTAAATAAATAAATACAACAAATTGTTGTAAACAAAACAAACTGAAGTCTCAATTGCAAATTGGGCTAAGTTGTGATGTCAATGATAAAGAAGCTAAACTTTTAGATTCTTGACGACTGAAATTGAAATCAAAGCTAATAAGGTTATTAATTCTAGTCAAATTGAACAAAGATAGTCCGTAAATGACTACAACAGCCACATTGGTCGGCTACCTTAAAAACTAATTGTGTCAAGGTTAGGAAAACCTTATGAGATTCTATTGTCGTAAATTTAAAGAAATCTAGAACTTGCTGTACTATTGTTCACATAAATCCTAGACATCACAACCGCTAAAATGATTTAGGGTCATTCTCGACACTTTGAGACTTTCAAAAGCTTGCCCTTGATATGATATATGCATATACCTTAGCACCTATTTTGAGCCTAATGCTAATCTCATTATCAAAGCCAAAAAGAAGAGCCTTAAACCTTCCTTGAATCTCACCTTACAGTAAAAAAATCCTTAAATTACTCAAAACTGCAAATCAATGCAATAGAAATGAGAAAGAGGATAAGTTTGAGGGAATACAAATTCGAATTGAAAGGAAAAAAGAGAATAAAGGGTGAGACAAGAAGACAATAAAGAAAAACTTGTACTAAAGAAGGGGCAAAACAGAAAACTGAGAAGCTGAAAAAGAAGAAAGTTACAAGGAGTGAGTTTTACATTGTAGCTTACTAACCTTGAGCAATTAAGTCCTTAGAAGTGTTCTACACCTAGTACCCTAATGCCAACCTGATGGGAACCACGACCCAAAGCTTGCTAAGGTCAGAGAAAGCTTAAAAAGGTAAAACATTAAAATTCACTCCAAATCTGAAACAAAGATGTAAAGAGGCTTCGGGACGTAATTGAAAAATAACATTGGAAAAGAAAATAAAAATAACAATAAGACCAGATCTAGTTTGGGGATGTTTGAAGGGCTCGTTTAGTAGAAAAATAGGATGAGTAGTGAAGGCAAAGAGTTGAGAAAACGAATGTAGTTTGGATAAACTTGATCTTAGCTAGTCTAGTTATCTACCAAGTACCCTAGCTACACACAAGCCTAAAGACTCCATTTGATTCCGAGGGGTGTTATGTCTACATTAGTGGAGAATAATATGACCAACAAGCCTATGATACCTAAATTACTCTAAAAGAATATCAACTTTGCAAAGTAACCTCATAAAGCTACCTTAATCGCAAATCAGCTATATAAATACCAACACACACTCACATAGTCAAGGATTGTATCTGTTTATTAACTATGAATTACATGCTATATTAAATTATTTAAATTGGGAATTTTCATAATTCTGAAAATGAAGCTTAATTAGAGTTGATGTCACAACTAAATAATACTAAGGCCTGTGTTCATGTTGATCCGATTTAAAAATGAGTTAGAATTGAAAAATGACCTCAAAAATTGATTTTTATTATTTGAGGACAAACAAATATTCTTTTTTTTTGCTTGAGGATAAAATATATTCCTTTTGTCGAGGACAAGCAAAAACTTTTAAGTTTGGGAGTTTGATGAAAGCCTAGAACTCATATATTTGTCATTTTTTCGGTGCATATTTCGAAGCCAAAAGTTCGGCCATCGTGAATTAAGGGAATCCGTACCTAAATTTTTGTTTGCGTAAAACCTGTATAAAATAATCGTGACCTGGTAAGAAGGAAAGTAGAAATTAGCATGGTGCAAAGAAAAATAATGTCGTGACATCGCCTAAACAGTTTCAAAGGTCAAGCAACATTATGTGGTAAAAGTCTTAAAACTATGGCTATGTTTAATACATCGTAATAAGAATTGAAAGAAAAGATACAAAGAATGTCAAGGACATCAAACAACTCTAGTTAGTCAATTATAAGAAAATGCATCCAATGTCGCGGACATCATAAATAACATGGCTACGACATTGCTTGCAGAGGAAAAGACTGAATCATTTGAATGTCGTGACATTGGATCAAAAATGTCGCGATCGACATTAGCCAATGTTTGAACAATGGAGACCTAAACATCCAATGTCACAACATCGGAGCAATAATGTCGCGAGTATCTCAATCAAAGCGTACCTCGAAAGTGATGAGACGTTAAATGTCGTGGCACGCATTAAGTAAGGCGACATCACATAAGAATACGGGTGCAGTACTACAGAGCGGGTCAAGATTCAATCGTCGAGACATCGGCGAAAATGTCGCCGGCATCTAATTTAATAGGATCGACTTGCAAAGGCAATGTCGCATTTATCAACAAGTGATCAACATGTCAATGCTCGCAAACATCGAATGCCAAAGCACTTGATAGTGAACAAATTTTAATGTTGCGATTTCAATAAATGTCGCGATATCGCCTGGGCATTTACATTAGTGCAGAGATCATAACAATGCGATACGATGTCGCGATATCAATGATTTCACCATCCAAGTTGTTTTGATCTGATTTCGCGAAATTGAAATGTTGATAACTTGTTGATGTTGGCAACATTGCTCGCAGTCGATCTTATTGCTATGTTAAGACATTTTGCTCCTCATGTCGTGATATTGAATCTTGTCAAGCCTTAAGTACTCCGCCAATGATTTTATGTGATGTTGGTGATATTTATTCTCATGGGTTCCCGACATTTGACTCATTCATCACTTAGGCTGCTTTAATTGAATGTCATGACATTATTGCTCTGATGTTGCGACATTGGATGTTTAAGTCTCTAGTGTTCCAACTTTGGCTAATGTTATGGCATTTCATTCATGTTGCGAAATCTAAGCTTATCTGTTTTTTTCAAGCAATGTCGTAGCTACAAGGTTAAGGGATGCTTTTTTTTTTTTTTTTTTTTTTTTTTTCTTAAGTCCCTCAATGAGTTATTAGATGACTACCGTAATTTGACCATCGAGTCGTTTATGGTGTTGCGACATTAGTGTATCTTTTCTTTCCCTTCTTCAGCTGATGTCTCAACATAGCCATAGTTTCAGGACTTTCTCGACATAATGTTGTGACACTGAAACCTACTGAAGCGTTGTTGCAACATTGGCCCTTTCTTTGCACCATGCTGATTTCTACTCCTTTTATGCGTCGACTCTCGCTATTTTCTAAAAGCCGTAAAGTAGAAAAATTGGGTGAAAGTCTATAATTGTATTAAATCGAACTTTTAAGCCTTAAATATACCAAATTGATCAAAAATATATGAGTTTTAGACTCATCAATCGTGTACATCATAAAGTTCGAGAAAAACATGAAAGCAAATAGAAGAACTCTAATGCCGAAAGATCGTGGATCTCGCCTTCCTTCTCGATTCACTCTGATCTTCCAAAGGTGTATGTTTCCATCTCTATGTTTGTCCCCCCCATTTTTCTGGGGTCAACCCTCAAAATTGTGAACCCCGGTCTTGTCTCGAAAACCCCTATTTATAGTCTTGGGACATGGGCCATTGATGGGCCATAAGTTAGACAAATTCCATTCTAGTCCGCCGTGGTTTGAGGTGGCGAATAGGAGCTTCGCTGCGGAGAAAAACCTTCGTTGCGATGAACCTGTAGCCTACGTCCTTCATCAAATATTCCTTCCCTGTGGAGAAGGGGTGGTTCACTGCGGCGAACCCGTAGCATCTTCATTTGTTGCTCTTCTGGTTCGTTGCGGCAAACAACTTCATGGATGGCAACTTACATAACTTCTAACTTTGTTCGACTCTAAATTTGCGTTCTCGTATCGCTGGAAGTTCTAGAAGTAAAATCCATCCATATGAAGCTTGATTCAATTTCTGAGCTCATATTAAATTGAAAAAGTCACATAGAATGCCATCGCTTATGTTAAAGGAAATTACCGGACATTTTTGCTCATTTTCGCCAAATTCCATCAAATGGTTAACCTAATCACAAAGATGAACATTTAGAGCATTAGGACACTTATTTAACATAAAAACTAATTAAAAAATAGGGTAAAAATGAGTATTTTACATACTCATCACACCCCCAAACTTAAATTCTTGCTTGTCCCCAAGCAAGAGACTGACTCAAAACAAAACAAACATACTAATAATGACACGAACTAACAATAATGAGATTAGTATGATAATATGATGCCAAGAAGGAGCAACATGAACACAATTTAGCAATATTAGCTTTCGCAACCAAAATTTAGGATCCTTAAATTGTTAAACTCTAAGGAACGTGCGGTAAAGCATATCGTGAAGAGCAAAGCCAATCAACTCCTGTACCCCAATGACTTTCCCAAGGAATCTAATTGTGGGTTATAGTATGATCTCTAGTGTATAGCAAGGTCCTAGTACCCCCAAACTTAAGCTCAACTTACCTATTTGGAAGAAGCTAACTAAGAAAGGATAAGAACACACCCTTTTTATTTACACCAAAATACCTAAAAATTTCCTAAATACTTAATTATGAAAGAAAACCAGTGCCAAGAAGTTTTAGATGAGTGTTCCTGTAGCGGGGATCCATTGGTGACTCCCCACCAGTTGATTAAGGGCACCAGACATTAAATTCCCCTTCAAGCTTCACCTTTGAACACTCAACCAAACCCAAAGGGCCCTAGGGTTGTGGAAAGGGATCCATCATCCTGGCATGGCAATGAAGTCAACGGCTCCCCGCCCACCGTCGGGCATTAGCCTTTGAAAGGCCCCCTCGACTATGCCTGGAATCTTATCGATGATCCCACTTATGCTTATTCACATACCTCTTTTTTTGTCATTTTTCTTTTCTTTTTGTTTTTTATCTTTATTTTTTATTTTTTCTATTGTTTTTTCGCATTTTCTCTTTTTCGTTAAATTAATGGCAATTTCTCTTTTGGTGTCCTCACTTAGGTGGTTATAATCCCTCAAGGTTAGTTGAATCTACAAAGGGGTCTAGGAACAAGGTGGTATACAAGGGAGATCAAAAGTGGGTGTGATAAATTCCTTTGAGAAATAGCTTCTGATACAAGCCTGGGTGACTACTAAGTCACCCATACCAAAACAAGCACACAATCTCCATATTATTAAAAAAGCCTAAGGGTCCAATCTACTTTACAGACTTGCTCTTTTCTAAACAAGTGTCAGGTTCAAATGATTTTCTACTGAATAACAAGGCATCAAACTCACTCATATGAGACACAAAACAAATAAAATAAAGAATGCAAATAACCTAACAACTAAATCAGGTAAGGAGATACAAAAGTTGAATTTTTGAAATTTTTTTTTTTTAATTCTTGAATTCATGTAACACCCCGAAATATACCTTAGCAGTTTGTGGACATGTTTAGGGTTTAATAAAAGTTAAATATGAATTTTCGTAAATAAAACGATAGACCCGGAAATTAATACGAGATCAAAGGGTAAATTAGTCATTTACCACTTGAGGACATGAGAGGCATAAATCAATAAGTTTATATGCCATTATGGAATTTGAGAAAAGATGGAATAGAAAATTAGGGAAAGAATGAATGACCTAAATGCAAAATGAGAAAAGAATTTAAATGCAAAGCAACATGGCCTTAACTCAAAAATATGGATAAGAGCAATTGGTTTCTCATTTTTGAGAGACCAAAACGTAGAGAAGAGAGGAGAAGAGGAAGAGAGAAGAAGAGGAAGAGGAAGAGAAGAAGAAGAGAAGAGAAGCAAGAAAAAGAAAGAAAAGGTAAGTAATCTAATATTTAGTATGTATTACCCGGGATTTTCAGATGGAACTAAGGACTATTAGTATGGATACATGCTCGTTAAGAAACCAACCCTGTAATGAATTCTTGTATGGAAATCACTACAAATCCCTTTGTTTCTGTGGTTTTGTTATGAGAGGGACTCCAGAGTCTAATACATGTGTTTTCGGGTTCTAAGTGGTTATGTAAAGTACGTGACATGTTTGTTCTCATATGTTTTGATAAGAACTTTTCCTAACCCCCGGATTGAAGTCGGGTTGAGTAAAACCTCAGCCTTGTATAAGATATGAATAGAAAGTATGTTTGAGTTCAATAGAGTGTATAAGATGTGTATTGAAAGATGATTTGAGTGTAATAGAGGTGTTGAAAAGATGAATCTTCGAGGTTTTGATGTGTGTATTGAGTATTGAGTTGATTGGGTAGAAATATATGGAAAAAATGGAGAAAACCACAATTTCGATTTTCAAAAGGTGGTACCAAGCACCAAACAGAGTGGTACCGTACCCATGCTGCCGCTGAACCCGGTACCAGATCGGAAAGCTTCCGCATTTCGGGGCACTCCAATGTTCTATTTCGACCGAAGCAGAGTTGGTATTTTGGCCATAATCTGGTCATTTATCCGATTTGAGTGATTCAAGCTGTTAAGGTTGGAACTAGACTCAAGGAAAAACAAAACACTCGAAATAGGGTACTTTCAAATTCGACCTATGTGGCCTTAAATTCACTACAGTGGGCTATGTTCAAGCCGATCTGTCTGGAGCCAACATAGAGTAATTCCATTGTTTAGGATATAACTCGAGTTTTTATGTTCATTTGGGTGATTTCCTAGTTGAGAAGAACCCTTAGCACCTTAGCTTCACGCGGAGTACAAAGAACCAGTGTCAAATGTGAAGTTAAGACCCTCGAAATGACAAAGATCGTATCGGCCGCCGCCGCCGCAAATACGCGAAGTTGGTCGACTGCACACACGCTTTTCGTGCCCTGCATAACTCGAAAGCCAGGACTCCATTATGGGTATTCGTGACTCTATGGAAAGCTCATTGAGCTCCAGAATTCAACCATATGCTATTTAATGGCATTTTATGCCCATTAATTCTGTCTAAAAATTTAATCGTTGTACAAAGTGTACTAATCGGGTTAAATAATTGAAATACATGGTGTTAAAGGATGTAGATATGAACAAGAAATAGCAATATATGTAGATAAGGATATGTAAAGGACATAGATAAGAAAAGTACCTAAGGGTATCAAAGGAAGAGTCTCTGGTCTGCATCCCACTAGATAGACATTCTCGATAAAGTACAAGAAAAACATACAAGTATAGGAATGTATAGGTATATGTCATAAGATATGATAGTTTGATAAAGTACATGAAGATATAAATTAACAAGATATAAGATGGTACAAGTAGATGACATGATTTGAATTATTATTATTCGAAACGTTTGTCAAATATATGCATGTGTGCGTGTATTTAAACTACAAGTGAAATTACTACATAAAAGTAAATTGATTTGAAATGTATTATCAACGACTCAACATGACGGGATTCCTACCAACTAATTCATCGCGAAGGTAACTCGTGAATTATTGAATGTGAGATCACATTGCTAATGGTCGACAACAGGACATGATTCACCAACTCTAATCTCAAGCCGTGAATCCTACTTCTATAGCCACATATGAGATCGCGAATTGTCACGCGGCATCACATTGCTACCGAACGATAAAGGATGCGGGATTCACCAACTAAATCTGTCACGAATGTCGACTTCTATAGCCACATTTGAGATTGCAATATTGAATGTGAGATCACATTGCTATCGAATGACAAATGTACAGATTCACCAATCGAACTGGCCGTGAATGTCGACTCTTATAGCCACACGTGATTGCAATATTGAATGTGATAACATTGTTACCGAATGACAAATGATAGGATTCAATTAACCGACCGCTGCGGAATGTCGACTTCATGGCCACTGTGAGATTGCAATATTGAATGTGACAGATCACATTGCTACCGGGAATGACAAAATGTAATAGATTCACAATCGACCTGGCTATGAATAAGCCAACTTTTATACCATAAGGCGTGAAATCACAAACCGAAACGCCGAAAAGGAAAGAAAATGATTCGGAAGTGTATTTGAACAAGTATCTTATACATTATACGCATTGTATAAAGGTATTGGGTTTAACAAATGGACTACGTCCGTATCCGATATGTATTTATATCGCATGGATTTGACCCCTCGTATGTATTTGATATGACTCCGACCACAGTTCGATTTGCTATGTTGTATATGTATAAGTTTGTTCAATATGATCCGAATTCGGCCATACATAGAAGATGAATTCACAACCTGTGAAACTATAATACACATGGAAGTAATACGAACATGATAACAGATTTGAATCTCGAAAAGGATGAAACCTACATGTAATACGATATGAGTTAGAAGTCACATAAGAATAGGTTTCATGAGTATGTACAAGGAAGAGAAATGTAAAAGATTTCAGATGACGATTATTGTTATCGGGTCGCCTCATTTATATGTTCCTTAATTGCGAAAGCTTAATCCAGTGTTCAATCCGTGTAGGTAATCGAAGAGTGAGGTAAGAGGATACAGACATTCCACACCAAGAAGACGGTCATCTCAAAGATAGGTGCTCACTAAAGACTAAGCTCCGCGATTCACTGCTTTGTATTAGATATGTATATGTATAAGTGTTTGTATAAGATAAACTCCACGAAGGAGTACGATTATATTTTGTATTCATTGCTACAAAATATATTCAATAGCAAATGTATATGTATAAATGGGACTCCAAGATATGTGTATAGATTTCACGGACACCACTCCCGTAGTGGTAGTTCTTTTGTCTATAAATGTTTTTTTGTTATTACGTAAATTGTTTGTATACCCACGTACAAGTTCGCTCTCTCGGGAAGCAAATAACAACAGTCAATGAGTCCCAATATAGTCTCTCACGCCCCAGACTCTGTACGGATCCGCCATTCGGGTCAGACTGGGAATCGGTGTGTGACAATTCACCCCCTCAAACTTGAAATGAACATTGTCCTTAATGTGAAACAAAAACAATAAAGGATAATCTAGGTAATTCGAGGGTGAGCATGCCTCCGAAAGTCGTCAATGAATATGACTTTACCAGAAATGAAAGTTGTGTCTTTTTCTCCATGAAGCTTGACATGTGAAATGAGTGCACAATCTCTGTAAGTGATGCACAACTTGGGAAACTCGTCTCTTGATGTTCTTTATTCTTCCAACTAAATATCTGCTAAGCTTCAAGCACATCACAACAATTAACCCTTAACAATTTCCATAATCATATGGCTTTTGAAAATGAAGATGAAGGGGTTGGAGAAGGGTTGGGCTGGTTTCTAGAAGAGGTAAAGGTATTAAGAGGGGTTATGTAATGCCCTGAAAATACCCTAACAATTTTATAATATATTCAAGGTGTAAAATAAATTAAATTATATTTTTCCAGCATTTAAATGACTAAAAACGAAAAAATGATAAAAATCCAGAAATTTTAAAGGAGCCAAATAATTTAGTAAAAATGTCAAATGGGGACCCTAGGGTCCTAAATGAGGAGTGTAATGTTAAAAATGTGAATAAAATGAAATGAAAGTGAAATGAAGTGTTAGAATGGCAAAAATGAGAAATAGGAATTAATGGAGTAGCCAAACATGACCTTAGCCATGTAATGGGATTAAAGACCAATTTTGGTCTTAGAAAGCCATTTTCACATTTGAGCATTTTCGTTTTGAGAGAGAAAGAGAGAGCTAGGGCTTGTGGCCATTTTCACATTTGGGCATTTCCATTTTGAGAGAAAAAGAGAGAGCTAGGGCTTATGGAGTAAGGAGATTGGTGATTTTTCTCCAAGTAACCAAGAATTTGAGAGATCAAGAGGAAGAAGGATGCTTGGTATTGAAGAATCAAAAGATTAGTTAAGTGTGAAACCAAACCCTAACCTTTTTTTTTCAGGTCGGTTGATGAAAACCCCAAATTTTTGATGCGTTGTATTGGTTGTAAACAAGTTTTAGGGTTGTTTCTAAGTTGTGTTTGGTTGTTTTGATTGGTTTGGATTGGTTTTGAGAAATTTTTATAAAGGGAAATGCGATGAGGTTTCAAGGAGTTGCCGCTAATTTTTTTTCAAAAAACCTTGTTCTTGTTTTCGCTATAGGTTAAGTTATAATCATCCAAATGAGTGATTCCACTGTTAAAAAGAACTACAAGAGCCAGAGCTACAAATCTGAAGGGCTAGGAGCAAATTGTAGCTCTAAGGCTCCCAAATATGGGTTTAAAGGTGAGTTTCCGGTAGCTCATGGGTATGCTCCTATTTCAGAAGTTGTGGTGAGCCACATAAGTTGAGTTTCAATCATCCAAATAGAGTGATTCAAATTTATGGGTAAACTATACTTATAGGGAAATAATTTAATTGAAGGAAGTGTTTGTAATTTGTAACCCCAAAGTGCCTAAAAATCTGTCAAAGTGGAGCTATGTGCAGATTCTATTTTTCAAATTAGAGTAGTCTAGATGTAAAATGCAATAACTTGAGTTTTAGTGATCCAAATTGTATGATTCCAATTGGAGAATAAACCTTAGAACCATAGCTTCAAATGAGTGAAGGACCAATTACCAATTTATGGAGTTAAGACCCTAGAAATCGAAAATAAAAGTAGGTGATCTAGTGAGATGGGCATATCGACTAGTTTGACATTAAAATGTCGTAACTTGAGTTTGGGTGATCCAAATGAGATGATTCCAATTCTTACTGAAAATAGACTGATAGAGATATCAATTTCTTGAAAGAATCATGATAAAAAAATGACTCATGTGCCCCCAGAAAATTTTGCAAGTGAAGGTGTATTGGGTAGACATCAACCCTAACCAAAAATCCTAGAATGCACAATTGTTTTTTTCTTTCTTGGGTTGTTCTTTAATTGTGACATATTAGTGATGGATTAGGGGTTGGTGATGAGAAATCTCAATTCAAGAAGGATTTGAGGGATGGGAATCAAAGATGCATAACCTTTTGAGTCCTGTTTCACCCTCTGTTTCAAATTTTGTGATAGTTTGGTTTACACTTTCTTTCATTGTTTCAAATCGACAGAAATATTGAAATTATTTATGATAAATTGCATATTGATTTGTTTTAAATTGATTCGAGACAACCGACATAAAAATTGCATATGAAAATTTGCATGAGTTTTGAAAAATAAATTATTGTATCCAAATGTATATATACTATTGTAAATTGTATTGAATGATTTTTTGAAGGCCCTTAAAAGAATGTTAACCAAGTTAAATCTCGAAGTTAGGATAGATCATATACCAATAAGGGTCAAATTAGCGACGCGTCAGAATGTAAGGAAGTGTCACTTCGATCCGTAGTCCACGGATCAGACGGTGAGTTCATTTAAAATTGATTTCTTTAATAACCGCTTAGCAGCCCACGGACCGCATCGGTTATAAAACCATTTTTATACCGACCGCGTACCCGGCAAACAGATCGTGTGTCGGTGATTCATCCTGCAAACAAAGATAGGTTAATCGATAAGGGCAAAATGATAATAAGATTGAAAAGTGCATGATTTGTGATTCAATGGTTTAGTGCATATGAAATTGCATAACTTGAAATGACCAATGAATTGTAATTGAATGTAAATGAAATGAATATATATATATATATATATATATATATATATATATATAAGTATTAAAATCGCATTGGTCATTGGAAATTGTGGCCAAAAGCATTGTTTTGTAAACATCATGTAATTGATTTAAATCAAATGAAGAGAGAATTGTATAGAACCACTAAGCATGAAAATGCTTTAGCGCGTTGTTTTTGTCATCTCATCGAAAGTGAACATGTATGTGAGGACAAAGACTGCCAGATTTAGAGTCAACGCCAAAGCTCCGCTGTCGGCAAAGATCGACTTACGTATCTGCGAAATGGATTCACTACTCAGATAAATCCCGATTTTATTTTGTAAATGTTTTGATAATGGAAAACCCGTGTATATTTTTGTAAATGATCTGATTTAAAAGTGTTATTAAGTAATGCCATATCAGACAAATGTGGATTTATCGCAAAATGATGGGCCTACCGCAAATGTTTTGATGCATATTATATATTCTGGCGTATACCTAAAAAAAAAAAAGAAAAAAACGATTTGTATTCGTAGATTGGTAAATACCGGACTTTTTACATTTATTTTGGTATTGTGAGCTACAATTAAATCATAGGGAAAAAAGGTGTTATGATTTATTTCGTATCGTGAGCACAAGTAAAGATAGAGCTACGATATTGAAAATGTATTTGTATTTGTATTGATGTTTGAATATATCTTAAAAGTAAAAGCAATGGTGGCGCATTGGACGCTACAGGTTAGCTTTTATTTTCCAATGAGGGGAGGTTCGAAAATAGGGAACTTAAGTGCTTAAACATATTTTTCTTTGAGCCTCCAGAATGCTATAAACGTCCATTTTTCTAGAATCTCCACCTCCATGACCAACTTTGAACTCCAAAAACCTGAAAAACAAAACTAAAAAACAACCCAAGATCAAGAAAGGAAATTTATTCAAAACAAACTGAAGGAATTATTGTTTTATTTATTTATTTTTGATTTTATTTTTACAATATGCCAAAATTCACTCTAGTCGCGAACTCTTTGGATTCTCGATTGACCCGAAAACACTTAAAAAAAAACATAAAAATCTCCAAGAACTGTAAGAAAAAAATTAAACAATCAAACAAATTAAATAAGATAAAAGGAAAAAAGTGGAAAACTGGGATTCTCACCAGTTTAGGTCGCTTCGTAGCTATGAAAGCTTAATGTCGCTAGCTCAACGACCCTATATCTCAATATTGGTTCTCAAAATAATGGAAGTACTTCATAAATCAGATAAAGGTTTTTAATGCACCGCTTCACGGGGATGGAATTTGATCGTCTTATACCATCAACTCCCTCGGGTGTCTTTTCTTTATATTTTATCTTTCCTTCTTGCTACACCGATCATATATCCTTTGCACTTACTGTTGCCACGCATGCTCTTTCAGACTAGACTCCATGATGTTGCTATTTGTTTCATTATCCATCGTTTCATAGCTTGAAATACATGGAATATGAACTCATCTCCTTGAACGCTCAATTTAAGCTTACCCACTTGAACATTAATTTGAACTTTTCTGGTAGCTAAGAAAGGCTCTACTATGTACATGGGACCACGTATCTTCTTCCATGTCTAAGATGACAAAGTCCATTCGGAAGAGGAACTTCTATCCATTTTACCAAGACATTTCACCTCACGCCTCGTGGATGCTCAGACGATCGGTTAGCCATTTGTAACATGATTGTAGTTGGTTTTGCTTCCCCTAAATTTAGCCTTTTAAACATTGAGAGTGGCATGAAATTGATACTTGCCCCTAAGTCACAAAGAGCTTTACCTGATAACGAGTTCTCGATAGAGAATGGAATAGAAAAACTACTCTCGATTCAGTTTTTGTATGAGCTTTTCGAGGATCAGATTACATTCCTAAATGAAATGGTCTCATATTCACCAAATTTCTTATTTTCCAAGATATTTTTCATGAACTTCACGTAACTTGGCATGTTCTCAAGTGCATCCATGAAGGGTATATTTATGTGAAGTTTCTTGAAGATATTGAGAAACTTGACAAATTGCTTCTCCAACTTACCTTTCTTAACTTCGTAGGGTACTGGATTTCCCTGAGTGCACTGACATAATAGCTCTCCATTTGTATCTCCTTATTATCCTTCTTCATTTCTCATTTTGGGAAGGCTTTTGCCTTGTAGCCTCCATAGTCTTGGTGAAAAGGTAATTTCGTGAGATACGGGAATGGGTAATACAAAAGCACCTTAGACTCATTATTTTCTTGGCTTTTCTCTTGGTCGTACCTCCAAAAATCCTAAGTCGAAGGTTTACTGTTTAAGGAGGTTCTCGCCTCATTTTGGAACCGTTGTTCATACTTGCATTTGCTTAGTTGCTCTATTTTCTTCTAAATCGACTTCTTCTCTCTGAGCGGTGGAGGGGAGGTTTTTTGCATTGCTTCCATAGGATGCACAACCTTCCTCGGTTCCTCCAGCGAAAATTAGATGGTTCTTCCAACCTGCATTGTAATTTTAAGCACAAGGGTTGTATTCGGGCTGGGGGAAATTTAGCCAACAATGAGCTCTGTTCGATGGTCAATTCTCCTGGGCAGTTCACCATGTAGCATTCCTTATGGGTGAGGTCCATGACAACTATCATAATGCAGGGCTAGTCGACCATATGTACCGATGCTTCGAGAACCTTGTTGAACAAATTTCTTGCAATTGTTTGGAAAGTGAAGACATTTGGGCAGCTAAGTTTGTAAATGCATCGGGGTCATGCACTTCGACTAGTTTCTTCGATGTAACTCTTACTGGGCTATCGACGCTATTTAGCTATGTTTTCCATAACTGACAGGGCTTACCTCATCCTTGCCTAAAATAGCTCCACCTGCAGAAGCATCAAGAAGAGTTCTTGTAGGGATACTTAACCCATTATAAAAAGGTTGCACTTGCATCCACTTAGGAAGATTATGGTTAGGACATTTCCTTAAAATCTCTTTGTATATCTCCCAAGCTTCATGAAAGGCTTCTCCTCAAATTGACAAAAGTTGTTGATGTTGATTCTAACTTAGCCGCTGCTGGAGAGGAAAGAATCGAGCGAGGAATTTATTCACCAACTCATCCCACAAGGTGATAATCCGGAGGCTTCAGAGTAAGCCAATGTCACCTTATATCCTTAAGAGAAAGTGAAATACTTAAGGCGTATGACATCGTCATTAACTCCATCAGACTTCACTCGTATCACACACCCTCCCTAGAAATTTAGGGACGGAGCATTCAGTCCTCACGGGTAATCTAGTAAATTGAACTCCTTGTAAGAGTCGGAGAGTGATGGATTCAGCCTGGGTTATTAGCCCCAGATGTAGCGCCCTTATCACAGCCGAGTAGTAGATGCCAGATGTATGAGCATAATCTCATGTGGGTCTCAAGACATCATCTTACTTCCTCAGGCAGAGACGTGCCATGCCATCTCCCATTCTATAACCAACTTCTTATTCTCTCAAATCCTCCATATTATCTATAGGCCGATGTTCCAATTAACTAGCTACTCTCTTATCTCCTCGAATTCTTCTCAAAGTCTCTTCGATTTCAAGATCTAATAGTATAAGATTTTCAGCTCCCAATCTTCGCATAAACTTGATGGTATCTGAAAATTCAAAGAAGAAAACTAAATGTCAAAAATTCAAAAAAAGAAAATTGAAAACAAGAAAATTAAACGAAATGTTTGAAGTACTAGAGATGTACTTAGTATCGATGTTAACATAAAACACCGTCAAGCCCGACAACGACACTAAAAACTTGATAGGCGTATTTGTGTTTTGTATTAAGAATATGTGTAAAGAGTCTATAAAAAGTGTCTATTCGCACATGTATATGCTTGTCAAGTAATACAGTGTACTGAACGTACAAAGATCAATCCACAAGGAGAGATAGGATGCTAAGTAACAAAATTTGCCTACCTCTTTAATATCCAAATGGACAATTTTGATGATTTGAGTAGAATCTAAATTAAAATACTTAATTGTAAAACTAGCAATTTGATTATGCAAGTTAAGGGTCTCATGAGATAATGAAGTTCTAGGGTTTTTGGTGCAATTGGACAATCCGCTATATTTGAACTAGACTTCTATACTATTGTTTCTCGTTCCTGTGTGATTCCTAACTAATTTAATTATCAAAATTTCTCAAGGTCAGATAACCTACAAACTAATACTTGGTCTTTTGCTTCTCAACTCAAACCCAAGTACTAGAGATGCTTTAAGTCCCAAGAACCTCACACGACCCCAATTACCGATGATTTCTACACCACCTAGATAATTAGGTTTATTCACCTACATTTATTTCTCTACTCCCTTCTTAGATCTCATAGAGAACTACCCACCACATTAATATTGGTTAGATATCAACGTGTAAACAAAATCAATTATGAATAAAAAGAGATACAAATACATGAAACGATAGAATAAGAAACCCTAGTAATTAAATATAAGCTTCATGTCTAAAATACATCCAAAAACCCTAGATTGTAAGTTTAGAACATAATGAAAATCGTGTACATCATAAAGTTTAGAGAAAACATGAAAGTAAAGGTAGAAGAACTCTAATGCTGAAAGATTGGTGGATTCTCAGTCTTCTTCCTCCGATTCACGAATCTTCTAAAGGTAGATGTCGATCTCTATGTTCATCTCCCTCCTCTCTCTAAAGAGGAACCCTTAAAAGTGCAAACCCTGGTCTTGTCTCAAAAAGCCCTATTTATAGTCTTGGGACATGGGCTGTTGATGGACCACAAGTTAGACAAATTCTATTCTAATCTGGTTGCGGGTTCACTATATAACACCTCGGGCCGCGCGAAAGGTTGTTGGCTATGGAAAATCCATAGCCTACGTCCTTCATCAAATATTCCTTCACTGCAGTGAAGGGGTGGTTCATCATGGCGAACTCGTAGCATCTTCGTTTGTTGCTATTCTAGTTCGTCGCGGCGAACAACTTCATGGATGGTAACTTGCATAACTTCTAACTTTTTCGTTCGGACTCCAAATTTGGTGGTCTTGATATCGTTGGAAAGTTTTACGTAGAATCAATCCATATGGATCTTGATTCCATTTGAGCTCATAATAAAACTGAAAAAGTATGAATACAATGGCTGCTGCTTATGCTGTGTAGGAAGTTGCTGATTTTTCCTCATATTTTGCTCATTTTTGCCAAATTCAGTCAAATGGTTGACCTAATCACAAAGATGAACATTTAGAGCATTAGGGCACTTATTTAACATAAAAACTACTAAAAACTAATAAAACATAGGGTAAAAAATGAGCATTTTATATACTCATTAATAGATCAGTAAAAATTCCCCGAGTAATTATAGAAGAAGTTCTTGTGCAAGTTAATAACTTCTACTTCCCAATAGATTTTGTCTTAGACATTGAATCGAGAATTAAGGGATCAAATCACATCCCTATTAGTTTGGGAAGACATTTTCTCGCAACATCCAATGCTTTGATCAATCAGAGTGAAGTGGGACGATGTAAATCACATTTGGAGATATGACACTAAACCTCAATATTTTTAATTTGATCAAAAGATCAACATCATTAGATGATGAAAAGAAAGAAAGTGCTAGTTTAGTGGAAACATTAGTTTTGGACCAATTCCAAGAGGCAATAAAAATTAAGAAATAAGACATTTTGAGGGTGAGCCAAAAAATTTGAGCTTACAATTGATGAGTCCGTAGCCTATACAGATGTATGAAGTGGAAAATTCTTACCACTTGAAACTGAGAAAACACCTAGAGAGAAACCAAATGATCCATTCAAGCCAACACTAAAACCACTACCCACTAAGCTAATGTATGCATTCCTTGGTGAGAATGAGACATGGCCAATAGTAGTATCTTCAACTCTGTTCAAGGACCAAGAGAGGAAGTCACTTGAGGTTTTGAGGCAAAATAAAGAGGCATTAGGATGGAGTATTTTTGATCTAAAGGGAATTAGTCCCTTAGTTTGCACACACCATATCCATTTAGAGAACGAGGCTAAACTAGTTAGGTAACATAAAGAAGGTTGAATCCGCATATGCAAGAGGTAGTCTCAGCCGAGGTACTAATTACCCGATCTAATATAGTAAGTGGGTGAGCCTAACACATCAGGATGGAGAGTGTGTATAGACTATAGGAAGCTAAATGTTGTAACTCGAAAAGATAACTTCCCTCCACTCTTTATCGATTAGGTTCTTGAAAGAGTCTCTAGGTCAGCCATATTATCTTCCAGACGGACATTCGTGGATACATTTCCAAATAGATAAGACTAGAGGGATCGTAGCAAGACAAGATTACTTCGGCCTTTTGGTACATTTGTTTATAAAAGAATGCCTTTTGGATTATGTAATGCACCGACCACTTTCTAAAGGTGTATGCTTAGTGTATATGACGCAGTCTAAAACTCATCTATTTTTAAGCCCATTTTTCAAGTATATTTCAGGCTTAAAAATTTAGTTTAATGTAAAATTATGGAGCTTTCACCCATATTTATGTTTTATAGGAAATTAAGGAAAAGAAGCAAAATTCAGTAGAAAAATAGCATAAATTAGCATTGTGCGTAAAAGGCTAATGTCAGGATAAGATTTCCAACAATGTCACGATATTTATGATGGAAAAGGTCTCGATGAGCCATACGTTGTCGCGACATAGCCGCGACATCAGCTGAAGAGGGGAAAACAAAGATATGCCAATGTCACGACATTAGCACGACAATGTTGCGACACCAAACCAATGTTGCGACATCACAACTCAATGTTGTGACATAAGAAGCAACCTCAGCAGTCAAACTACATCAGGCATCTAATGTTGCGACATCGCCACGATACGACTACGATATTGGCTGTAGTAAGAAGACATTGATATGTTCAAAACTCAATGTCGTGACATTAGTGAGAATTGTCCAAAGGTATTATTAGTTGATCAATGTCGCTGACATCGTAATTGTGCTAAATATCAGCGACATCAGCCGACATTGACAAAGGGCTTCTAACATCAAGATTCAGTCGTCGCGACATCACGCCAACAATGTCGCGACATGTTTAAGGTGGCCGTTATGAACATAACCGAATTCAACGTCGCGACATCGGGATTAGCAATGTTGCAACATTAGGTTAGCAATGTCACGACATCAATTGAAATGATCAGAACTGCAAAGGCAATGTCGCGACATTAGGGCAAGAATGAAAGAGCAAAGACATCAGTTAGCAATGTCGCGACATCAACTCGGTGTTGTGACATCAACTAAATGCCGCAACACTAGAACAGAGAACTATTGCAATGTCGCAACAACAGACCTAAGCATCCAAGTTGAAACACTACAGAGCTAATGTCGCGACATCAACTAAATGTCGCAACACTAGAAAGGCAATGTTGCGAAATTAAAATTGATCTACAACACTGCATCTCGATGTCGCGACATCATCATGACATTGACTGATCATTGAAAATTGAGAGTTGCCTAACAAACTTCCAATGCCGCGACATCAGATTTGATCCACGACATTGACAACTCCTGATGTCGCGACATATCACCACGAGCATCAAGAGGCCTAGCCGCACCCATGGGCTTTATGCCCCGATTCGCCTTCGCTTTTAGTGGCCCCAAGACTTGAGCCTATAAATAGAAGCTCTGGGAGAAAAGAACTTCCGCCATTCTTCATCAAGTTTTTTTTTTTTTTTTTTTGTAAGCTGGGAGGGTCGTCTCATTATATATATATATATATATATATATATATATATATATATATATATATATATATATATATTTTATTTACTTTTCTCTTTATATTTTTCCTTTTAGTTTTTTTCGGGATTTAGTTTTATTATTATAGCAGTGATTTGAACTAGGATTCTAAGTTGGATGAATTAATTTCAAGCTTCATTTATTATGTCCTAACTCACGGAATCGAATTTTTCTAGAATTCATATTTTCAGTTTTGATTACAATTTAAATAATTTTGTCTGATCAACTAGTCATTATCATTTATGATCCAGATTTGAAAGGCTAGGCTCCCTCTGGGAAGTATTTGTTGTTGGGATTATTGATTACAAAATTTTAATGAAGTTTTGGGTATGAAAATTGGAGTGATTTAACTTGTATTACTCCTACATTAAATTGTTTTGAATATCGTTGCTCTGTACCCAAAAAGTCAGATCATCGTTGATTCAGAATCCTTCAGTGACATAGAGATGGACTACCTAAGAGCAAAGATAAGTCACTCGAGGGTAAATTACACTAATATTGTTTGAACTAATGCACTCTTTGGATCACTCTAGTCTATCACTGGTGAAGATCTAACCTCTAACTTCGCGTTCCTCTCCCAGCCGACAACAGAGTGTGTTCCCAAGGCATATGATCCACCCATTGATCTAGTAGTTTAATTCTCGAGAGGTTTCACCTTTAGCCAGAGGAACAATCAACCCTGTTAGCAAAGATTCTAATCAAGGGGAGAGGGAATTCTCATCTAATTGATGGTCAGTACTATTTGATTTGGAGAAAAGCTTCTGTAATAATTTCGTACAAGTAATTTCCAGTCATAAGAGATGATTATGAAGAACTGAGAAGGAAAACTAGTAAGATCTTAAAGAGGATCAATTTATATAAGTAGCTCTTCAAACCCATTATCTAGAGATAGAAGTGTGGTAAGTTAGAGAGTGAAATGTGTGGTGTTAGGAGAAATCCATTGCTATACTAATTTGCCTTGAAAATTCCATGTTCATGTCTTATACTTCATTATTTTATTGAATCAGAAAAGTGATGGTCATAACACTGTTTTCATTCCCGCAAAGACTTTACCGTTGAACTTAATCATGTATTTTAGAATTTCATTATTTCTTTTCTAGTTCACTTTACTTTAGAAGTTGAAACTTATCAAGAAATTTGGAAGTTCAAATAGTGAGGGATCTTGAGTGCAGCGAGGGTAGTTAAACTCTTTAAATTTTCAAATCAATCCTCATGGGAATGTTATTTGATCAAAAATCCATATCTTTATTATTATACGACCTATGCACTTCAGATTGAAAGGTATCAAAACAAATTTAAATTGAAAATTATTACTTAAAGAGTAGAAAATAGATTCGATATATATTCAGTAAAACAAGTTTTTTGCATGAGTGCTGGGGATTGAAAAGTCTTTGGTAAAGAAAGTAAGGAAAAAAATTGAATTGGTCACAACTTTTTGGTCTCATATATTCAAACAATTTTATGGTGCTATTGCCAGGGATTGAAATGAAAGGAAATTTTAAAGATAAATATTCTTACCAAAGAGAAAATTGCTAGTTTGGATATATATTTTTTGTTTTTTTTTTTTACTGTTATCAAAAAATTTCAAAAATAGTTTTAATTGTAGTAGCTAACTTAGTTACTGATCTTTTATGAAATCATATCATAATACATTTATGTTATCTATTGATCTAATTTGATCTCACTTCAGATTCATTTCAGGAATTTATCACATGCATAGAAAACCAGAAGCATAATTGTTGCCATTGGACACTGAATTGGAGAGGACACTGAGAAATCTAAACATCCCACCTTTGGCAATTGAGATACCTCAGAGATAAAGGACGATAGAAGATTTCCGAGACCTACCATCGAGATGAATATTCCGCTATTAGGGCACTTACCATGTAGGCCAACAACTTCGAAAGTTAAAGCCACCTCTATCACAATGGTGCAACAACACGCGATACTCCGGTCATCCTGTAATGAAGACCCCAATGAGCATATGGGTAGATTTATGAGAATGGCCAACACAGTTAAACTGAATAGGGTGAGACCTAAAGTGATAAAGCTACAACTCTTTTCATTTTCACTGAGAGATGTGACAACAACTTGGTTTGAGTCATTGCCTTATGGATCAGTGAACAATTGGAAGGAGCTTGTAGAGGCATACATGAGTAGATTTTTCCTTCCTGCTCTCACTTCAACTCTTATCACAATGGTGCAACAACATTAATATACTAGTCATCCCAATGAAGACCCCAATGAGCATATGGGTAGATTTATGAGAATGGCCAACACCGTTAAACTGAATAGGGTGAGACCTAAAGTGATAAAACTATAACTCTTTCCATTTTCACTGAGAGATGTGACAATAACTTGGTTTGAGTCACTGCCTTATGGATCAGTGAACAATTGGAAGGAGCTTATGGAGGCATACATGTGTAGATTTTTCCTTCCTGCTCTCACTTCAGAGAGGAGAGGAGAGATTATTGTGTTCAAACAAGGAGAAGATGAAAGCCTTTACAATGCTTGGGAAAGTGCAAGAGGTTGCTGAAGAGATGCCCATTGTGTGGCATTAATCTGACCACACATAGGGACATCTTTTACCATGCCATGAATTACACCTCTAAGGGGATCATAAAATGCGTACTGCTACTGGTAGTCTTAAGAGAAAGAGGCCAAGAGGCCAACCACTCTTTAATAAGATTTGGCCAAAAGCAACTATAAAGCTCCAATTGAGACTTTAGGGAGTAGCAATAAACATAGAGGAGGTGGTGTAATAGAGTCGACAGATGATCAAGCATAGAGGCAAAGCTTGACGACATGAACAAGTCGGGAAACCATGATAGAAGAATGCATTTAGCGCACAAGTGGGAATAGTGGGAAGAAAAATGAGCTGTAGAGTGCCATCGTATGAGGGACTAGTTCATGAGGGTCCCTATCGCAGCGGAGAAGGTTTAGTTTATATGGAAACAAGCTACACCTCTGTCACACTGAACAACCTTCTAACCCACTACACACCAACACCGAGAACCATGAGAATTTCTCATATGGAGGTGGAGCACAAGAAGGCAAGACCTGCGGTAGAACTATCACGTAGTATGCTCCACAATGGGTTCCAAGGACAATAGCAGAGCGCGTGTATAGTTAAGAATCAAAAAGCCAAAGGAGGTCCGACCTTTACGAGTATGTTTAGCTTCTCTGCCGGGAGAACAAGAGACTGGGTTAACATTCATGAACAAAATTCATCGAGCTAGCAAGATTCTAGATAAACACAATCGTAGCCAATAATACAAATGCACTCTAAAAATCAGAGTATTGTGGCAGTGGCGCTTGTCCCTAGCAATGCAGTAACTAGTTGGGGCGACGCCTTTCTAAGTGATGCTAAGGAAGAATCCAGGACCTGTATGTCAGTGACTCTAAGGAGTGGTAGAGAGTTTGAAAAAATAAAAGAAGATAAGAAGAGGAAGACTGAGGAGGAAAAACAAGAAGAAAATAAAGAAGATATCAAGCTGGGCAATTCAGAAAAGGCGAAAGAGAGCATAAAGAAAAAGGTGCAGTAAGAACAACAATGGAGGAAAGAAACTTGAAGAAGAAAGAAGAGGTGCAATCATATATGCCCTATGTTATTTCCTCAAAGACTTCAAAGAGAAAAGATAGAAGAGCAGTTCTCTAAATTCTTAGACATGTTCAAGAAGATAAAGATAAACATACCTTTTGCTGAGGCATTGGCTCAGATGCCTACTAATGCAAAGTTTCTAAAGGATATTCTGAGTAAGAAAAGGATATTTGCTGAAGAAGAAGTGTTGAACTTAACAGCCACCTGCAGTGCAATATTTAAGAAGAATTTATCTTTGAAGATGCAGGATCCTGGTAGCTTTACCATCCCCTGCACCATAGGGAGTTTTGAATTTGGGAAGGCTTTTTATGATTTAGGAGAAAGCATCAACTTGATGCCACTATCTGTAGTGAAGAGACTGAGTGTGGGGGAGCTTACTCCAACAATTATGACCCTACAGATGGTAGGTAGGACTATGCCTCAGCCAAAGGGAGTCCTTGAAGATGTACTCATCAAGGTGGGAAAATTTATTTTCCTTGTGGACTTTGTAGTAATGGACATGGAAGAAGACACACAAGTCCCACTGTTGCTTGGAAGGCCTTTTCAAATTAAGTAGGAGCTACCTGATAGATGTTAAGAAGTACTCTAGAGCCGAGATGAAGCCAAGACATTTCAACTTGAATCAAAGCCTGAAACAATCTAATTGTGAAAATGCTGAAAGTAAGATTATAGAACAATTTGTTCCCATTAGTTCTGAACTGAATAATTATTGTAAAAACCAGAATTCAATAAATGAGAATGAGATGAATTTTCAGTATATTGAGGCTCATGATGTTGAATATTAAAATTCCAGCTTTGAAACTAAAGAAACAGTATTTAGTCTAAAAGAAATCAGTGCAGAAAAGTCAAGCAGTAGTGAAGATAAGGGACAAGAAGTAGAAAAAAGTTCTTAAGGGTTAATTCTTAAGGAATTACCCAAACATTTGAAATATGCCTTCCCAGACGGTTATTGAGCACAACTTGTAATCATAGCAAATCGACTCTGAAAGAGAAAATGAGTAGAAACTGATCAGAATTCTCAAAAAATATAAAGAAGCCATTACTTGGACAGTAGAATACTAGAAAGGGGTCAATCCTTCAGTTTTCATGCATAAAATCCTCCTGGAGGAGAATGCAAAAACATAAATTGAACATTAGAGAAGACTGAACCCAATGATGAAAGAAGTTTTCATAAATGAGGTATTAAAATGGTCACGCGGATTTATCTATGCAATCCACACTCGGTGAGCC
Source organism: Tetrastigma voinierianum (assembly GCA_016808115.1). NCBI lineage: Eukaryota > Viridiplantae > Streptophyta > Magnoliopsida > Vitales > Vitaceae > Tetrastigma > Tetrastigma voinierianum. The sequence continues at coordinate 58,874 of JAEQBH010003218.1, read as the reverse complement.
CACTCATGTGGTTCCCAAAAATGGTGAATTCATAGTCATCATAATGATAAAATGAACTGATTCCAACAAGAAATGTCGTGACATATTGAGGGTGTGCATTGACATAGAAATCCGAACACAAAGAACCGTAATGATCACTATCCTTTGCCCTTTATTGATCAAATGTTGGACAGGTTGGCTGGACACCCTTACTTCTGTTTTCTTGATGGATATTCTAGTTATAATCAAATTTCCATAGCCTTTGAGGACTAGGAGAAAACTACTTTTACATGTCCTTATGGCACCTTTGTTTTTAGAAGGATGCCATTTGGATTATGTAATGCTCTTACCACCTTCCAAAGGTGTATGATGTCCATGTTCTCAAATTTGGTGGAAGAGACTATGAAAATTTTTATGGATGACTTCTCAGTTTATGGATCTAGTTTTGAGCATTGCCTAAAAAATTTAGAGACTATACTTCAGAGGTGCCAAGACAAGAATTTAGCTCTGAATTGGGAGAAATGTCGTTTCATGGTAAAAGAACGAATTGTCTTAGGACACAAAATTTATGCAGTTGGGTTAGAAGTTGACCAAGCTAAGGTTTCTATCATAAAAACTCTACTAGCACCCACAACAGTAAATGGGATAAGAAGTTTCCTAGGACATGCTGGATTTTACAGAAGATTTATAAAGGACTTCTCAAAAATTTCCAGACCATTATGTAGACTATTGGAATAAGATACAAAGTTTGACTTTGACGAATCATGCAGGTTTGCATTTGAAGAAATTAAATCCAAATTGGTAATACTTCCCATCATGGCAAATATCGTGATCGAACCAAGAGTTTGAAATCATGTGTGATGCCAATGACTATGTAGTGGGATTAGTTTTGGGACAAAGAATTGAAAAGATCTTTAGGGTCATATATTATGCCAACAAAACCTTCACTGAGGCATAAGAGAACTACTCAACCATAGAAAAGGAGATGCTGGCAATAGTATTGCGGAAAAATTCCAGCCTACATATTTGGGTCCCATGTTATTATACACACTGATCATGCTGCAATTAGATATCTAATGGTGAAGAAAGATGCCAAACCAAGACTGATTAGATGGGTATTATTGCTACAAGAATTTGATTTAGAAATCAAAGAAAAGAAGGGTAGTGACAATGTGATAGTTGATCACTTTTCAAGAATAGAAAAACCTATTGAAAAGGAAAGAGAGATAGAAATAGAGTAGAAAATTTCTCTGATGAGCAGCTTTTTCAGGTGTCAGTCCAATTACCTTGGTATACTGATATGTTAATTATTTAGCTTGTGGAATCATGCCACTAGATTTCAGCTACCAACAGAAAAGAAAGCTTAGGACTGATACTAGAGTATATATATGGGATGACCCATTGTTGTTTAGAAAATGGTCAGAGGCTGAAACATTACTTGGGAGGAAATCCAAATGAAGAATAGCTCTAGATTTAAGGAGAAGTAAAGAATTACTTAAATGAGAACACACATTAACAATGTCTAGCTAAAGACATAAAATAGAGCAGCTACTTGGAAGGCAAACCAAGCAATTTCCATTTTCTTTTAGTGTGTTTTTTTTTCAATTTAGTGTGTTTTGAATAGTTTAGAAGTAGAGTAGTTTTGTTAGAATTTATTTGCAGCTTATTTAATTTCAATTTTCTGAATGTCAGGATAATGAAGCTGCAAGTGTAACACCCCGAAATATACCCTGGTTGTTTTCAACATGTTTAGGGTATTTTGTAGGCATAAATTAAATTTTTTGTAATTTAAATGCGAAACATGGGAATTGAGAAACCCGGAAATTTGTTTAAGACATAAGGGACAAATTGTAAATTGCCAAAAAGGGGCATAAAAGTTATAAGTTGTTAAGATTAGAGGCCAAAGTGGAATTAACTTAAGTTGAAGTGGAAATAAGAGAATGAAGGAGGACTAAAAGGTAAATAACATAAACTTTAACTATAAAAAGGGGAGGGAGACCAAAAATAACTCATTTTTAGTCTCCAAACAAGAGAGCTTACAGGAAGAAGAGGAAGAGGAAGAAGAAGAAGAGGAAGAAGGAGGAGTAAAGCTAAGATATGGAAACTAAGAGTTTTTGTATGGATTTTAGTATGATTTTGGATACAAACTACTGGGTAATGGATCTGTGGTTTTCTGGATATTAGTTTAATCTTCTAGGGTTTTGTTAGGAATACATCCTAACTCTAGATTTAAGGAAGTTGCTGAAAATCCCAATGATAATAATTAGATATGGAATCCTTCACAATTTAAGGTTTCAGAGTCAGAACTGCAGGAATCCTCGATTCTTGGCTAATTAAAAGTGTTTCGAGTTTGTCGAGGGATTCCATGTTAGTTTGATGAAGGATGGAATAGAAGAGAATTATGGAAGAAAAATGCATGAAAATGGTGAATTCTCGCTATTTCGGCAGATCGGATTCGGTAATTCTGCACCCTTTGGAGTGGTACCTGAGACCATTGATGCAAGCAGAATCGATACCCTGACTCACTCCAAAGCTGCATCCAAGATCGCCTCCGTGAATCGGGTCCAAGACGCAGATCGAATGTAGCGGTAGTCGGCATCACTGGGGTTCCATAACCCCGTTTTTGGTATTTTTGCATAATTGCTTATAATGCACAGAGTATTGAACTAATAAATGATTAACATAGGTTAAGATAAGAAAGAAGTAAGTGAAAAAATGTACCGTACCTCGCCGTCGAGGCGAAGCGAGCGATGGGGGAGGCAAAGTTCATGCCCCAATGATAAGATAGGAAGTTTCTGAATACATATAATCGTAGGAATGCCTAAGACCAGGTATTAAATGACACGTCGATTTTGTCAATGACGGTGCATCGCCTCCGACGCTGTTTCTAAGACCCGTTAGCGCTGGCCACACTCTTGTTACACGGGCGCACGTTCTATTTATTACTCAAGACTCGATTGGGCGGCTTACGACACTCCCGCTCGCACTTCCTAAGATTCTCGACAGTGCTACTAACTCCCGTTTAGTGCTTCGCACCCGCTTTGTGCCACACGCTTCAAGATCGTATAGTATCTTCTGATACTTATTGTGCCGTGTCTTACTCATTTAATCAGATCGGGTCTAAGTATTCTATACTTATATGAAAATAACTCGAATGATGAATAAGAGAAACAAATGCATTTGCTTATCCAGAATATCTATGGGTATTTCTAAATAAGAATAAGCTCAGAATTCTATGGAGATCCAATAAGCATAAGTAAGTTATAAGCATAAGTTCTCGAATAAGAATAAGCTCAGAATTCTATGGAGATTCGACAAGCATAAGTCTGTTATAAGCATAAGTTCTGAATAAGAATAAGCTTTGTAACTCCTACGGGAGATCCGAATAAACATAAGTTTGTATAAGCATAAGTACTTATATAAGTCCATTATATGAATGCATGGAAATTTTGATATCCGTTATTGTTATATGCTGAAAATAAATGTGTATATGCATACTACATATGTTTCCCACTAAGTGTAAAGCTTAGCACGGGTTTTTAATCCGTGTAGGTATAGAAGAAGGAGACAGTGATCTTCCGCATTCTACTGGGCCAGCACACGAGTAGGGGTTCATCACTGTAGGTTCCGTGCTCTGATAATGTAAATGTAATGTATAGTTTTGTATATGTAAATGGGACTCATAACTGTATGTATATGACACTGTAAACACCACTACGGTGGTAGTTTTATTTTGAAATTTTGTATATGATATGTTGATACAGTTATAAGACTTGGACATACCAATGTCTGATAAAGCAAGTAAAGAGTCCCAGTATATGGTCTCGCACCCCGAACTCGGTTCGGATCTGCCGTTTGGGTCGAAACGGGAACCGGGGTGTGACAGCAAGGATATATAAAACATCATGTTTGAAGCATCTCCAACCAGGTTTAGTTATGCAGAGTTGACTACAAAGGGGAGTCTACCTCCATTACTTGTTTTATTAAAATGATGCGTATACTAAGTTTGGTGGAGTGTATATTCTATGAGTTGGAAATTACATAGTAGCTTCATTGTCCCTTTGTTGAATAGTTGTGTGATAATTTATGCAATACAATGAATACATGCTGAATTGATTGAATTGAAAATCTGAGTGTTACTATTCATGTTTGAATTGAGATTCTTCAATATTGATAGACTTATATTCACGAGCATGAATTGAAATTGCAGAAATAAAATGGGGAAAACAAGTAAAAAAAATTCTACTTGATAGAAGAAAACTCCTTCTCAATGTCGCGACATCGATAGCAATGTCGCGACACCGGTTTCAAAAATTTCCCTAAGGTTGTGACATTATTGCAACATTGTCCCAATGTTGCAACATCTAAAATTCAATGTCGCGACATCGCATTTATAGAAGAGCAACACCAAGACCGACTTTGAAGCAATGTCGTGACATCAAGTTAATGTTGCGACTTTGCATTTCCAATGTCATGATATCCAAAGAAGCCAACTTGAAAACCTAAGCAATGTCGCAACATAGCAATTTCAATGTTGCGACATTATGTAACGCCCCAAAAATACCCTAGTATTTTTTTTTATATAGAATATTTTTTTATTATATGTTTAGGATATAAAATAAATTAAATGAAATTTTTCCGAAATTTAAATGCTCAGAACAAAAAAAAAATATACAACCCGAAAATTTTATAGAGAGTTAGATGAATTTAGTAAAAATGTTAAACGGGGACCCAATGGTCCTAAATGAGAAGTGTAAGTGTTAAAATGTAAATGAAAGGAAATGAAATGAAAATGAAATTGATATGAACTGTTAAAGTGAGAGAAATGAGAAATGGGGATTTGTGTGTAGCCAAACAAGGCCTTGTGAGACATGGGGATTTAAGACCACATTTTTGTTTTTGAGAGACAAAACTCTCATTTAGGCATTTTGTGTGGGAGAGATAGGGCATCATCCGTTTGAGTGTTGAGGGGGAAAAATTGGTTATTTCTCCATGTGAACAAGAGATTTGGTGATCAAGAACAAGAAGCAACCTTGGTATTGAAGAATCCAAAGATTTGAGGTAAGAGACAAACCCTAAACCCTTGTTTTCTTATGTTTGGGTTTGGAGAAAAACCCTAGCTTTGTGTAAACGTGTTCTTGGATGGTTTTAGTTCAGTTTGAGGTTGCTTTGTATTGTTGGTTGGGATTGTTTACTTGGTTTGGAGGAGTGCTTGTAAAAAGGAAAATGTTGCCTTTCAAAGGAAATGCTATCCAAATGTCAGAAAAACTCCTGTTCTTGTTTTGGCTATAGAGTAAGTTATTATAATCATCCAAATGAATTGATTCTAATTGGTAAAGAACCACAGAGATAGAGCCACAAATGTATAGAAGGGACCAGGATCAAATTGTAGCTCTAAGGCTCCCGCATATGGGCTTAAAGGTGAGTTTCGGGTAGCTCACAGATATGCTCTGTTTTGGGTATTGTTATGGTGTTTTGGCCATAAGTTGAGTTTCACTCATCAAAATTGAGTGATTCAAAATTATGGATAAAATAGACTTCTAGGGGAATAATTTAAGTCAAGGAAGTATATGCAAATTATTACCCCAAATGCCCAGAAATCTGTTAAAGTGGAGCTATGTGTAAGAACAGTCTGATTTTGCCTTGCAAATTGGAGTAGTCTGGATGTAAAATGCAATAACTTGAGTTTTGGTGATCCAAATTAGATGATTCTAAATGGATAAGAAACCTTATGTTCATAGTCAGAATCGAGAGAATAAACCATTACCAATTTATGGAGTTAAGACCCCTGAAATTGAGAATAACATTAGGTAACCGAGTGAGCTAGGCATATCGACCAGTTTGGCATTAAAATGTTGTAACTGAGTAGAAGAAACCATTACCAATTTATGGAGTTAAGACCCCTGAAATTGAGAATAACATTAGTTAAATCGAGTGAGTCAAGAAGGTCGATCGCTTTGGTATTAAAATGTCAGAATCTTGAGTTTGGGTGATCAAAATGAGATGATTCCAATTCCTACTAAAAATAGACTCATAGATATATAATTTTCTTGAAAGAAGCATGAGAAAAATATGGCTCATGTGTCCCCAAAATATTTTTCAAGTGATGGAGTAGTTGGTAGACATCAACCCTAACCAAAAACTCCTAGAATAACCGACTAATATGTGATTGTCATTTTATTTGAATAGGGGCTGACGAGGAGGCAAGCCTGCGACAGTTGAGATTCCGGGTGATTGGAATCAAAGTGACGCACTTGGTTTTTCTCAAACCATCTCTATTTCTAAAATATTTGGAAAATTAATAAATGATTTGAATTTTTGGAAATGATCGACAAGAAATTGCATATTGATTTGTGTTTGAAACGATTTGTTTTAAGTGATTTGAGATACCATTGTGAAACGAATTTGCATAAGAAAATCGCATGAATGTGAAAATGTTATACTTGCATACAAATGTATATATATACTATTATAAATTGTTTTGAATGATTTAATGTCTTTAAAAGAATGCTAATCGTTAGAATCTCGAGTTATGGATAAATTTAGATACCAATAAGAGCTTCGAACAAACGTAATTATTGTACACCTCCATCCGTAGCCTAAAGGTGACAAAGACGGTAGTGTACACCAATCGAGTACATATTTTTATAAAACCGTGTTTACAACGGCCTGCAGCCCGGCGGGACCGTGCCGGTGATTCGTTATCCTGTGCACCTAAAGCATTGGTTAAATTCGATAAGGGCTAAAATGCAAAATTATAATGAGAATGAAAAAGTGAATGATTTGTTGCATATGAAAATGCATAGTTTGAGATGACCAATAAATTGTAATTGATTAAATGAAAAAATATCTTTATGTATGTATTTGCATCGCATTATTTAAGAAAGTATTTAAAGCATTGTCTGAGATTGCATGATTTGATTTAAAACTCGAAATAAAGAGAGAATTGTATAGAACCACTCATGCGAAAATGCTACGTGTTGTTTTTATCAATGCCAGTACTAAGTAGAAAGTAGCAGATCAAGATCGTCGGCGCAGTAGTCACTCTGCCAAACAACACGGAGTATAAGTAAATGTCTGTCTCCATGCATATTTCATTCCATTCATGATATATTTTGTAACTATTTTACCATTGAATTAATGATGTAAAAGTCTTCATGAGAAGAATATATTTTTGAGTCATTTTGTTTTGGATATTTATGGAATGTGTTTTAAAGAGAGGTGAACTCTAAGAATCATTTTGTAAATGTATTTGAAGAGTCATGGAATGCCAATTTGTATAAATGCGATATTCAAGAACAGTTATGGGCCCTATTTGAATTAAGGAATGTATATATATTATTTTATGTCAAAGAATGTAATTGGGTCTTGATATCATATACCCATAAATAATTATGTTTTAAATGAATATTAATTATTCATATTAGAAATGGTACATGAATGTGTTAAAATGAATTGCATCTTTTAAAAGGTAAAAGAGCTTAACATTTATGGCGGTACGTGAGCTTCAGGTTTAGGCGGTTCTACGAAATGATTTTGAAATTGTTTGTAAATGATTTTGAAATTTTTTTTATGACATGCATTGCATTTGCATATAAAGGATGACGTGACTTTGATACGGATCTTGTCGGTCTTAATAGGTGAGCATGGATGATTCAGACTCCCATGTGGTCGAGGTGACTGTGAAGTCGCCTAAATAACCCCGTTAGTGTGGATGGTGGGCATCCCATGCCCACCATGAGAATTAATTAAGGTCAAGCGACAAGAGGTGCTATGGATATTCTCCAGCAGATAGCTCAAACACTGCAAAGAGCAACGCAACCGACTACAGTTGTTCCTCAGCGGTCAACCATATAGAGAGAATGGTAAAATATCGTGTCACGCCCCCGACCCCTATCTAGGCGAACGAAGGGGGTGCGAGACTGTACTGTGACTCTTTACCGGCTTTTTTAGACATTGGTGGGCCCAAGTCTTATAACTGAATCAAAATATCATATGCAAAGATACAAAATAAAACTACCACCGTAGTGGTGTTTATAGTGTTAATACATACAATCCTGAGTCCCATTTACATATACATATACAAAAACTGTACATTGACATTTACATAGTTAGAGCGCAAACCTAGGCATGAACTCCATTAATAGTGTGTCGTCTAGTAGTGCCGGGAAGATCGCAGACATCCTCTTCTATACCTACACCTAATTAAAAACCGTATGTTTACACTTAAAGGAAACATATGACTTATACGTATACACACGCATCTTTAAATAATCATTTACAAGAAGGCATATAACAAGAATGTAATACAAAGAGCGTGATAGCAAGAATTTATCATGACTTCATATAGTAAACTTATACACCTAATTGTACTTATAGCAGACTGATACTTGTCTAGATATCCTGTAAGGGTTACAAAATTGATACTTGTACAGAGGTACTCGTAGGTACATTCAGAGTTTACACTTATACAAAGGTACCCGTAGGTACTACAGAGCTTATACTTGTACATTACTTTCCTCTTATTCGTTATTCAGAACCTTATCATATAACTGTTTGACTACCTAGATCAGTAATAAGAAATGAGTAGGACACAGCACAATAAGTACCCAAAGGTACTACAGTACTGAGGTGCCGTAACACAAAGCAGGAGTGCCGAAGCACTGACAGAGAGTGTCGTTGCACTAATCAGAGAGTACCGAAGTACTAAATGTGTTGAAGCACGGTTAGAGAGTGTCGTCACACTAATCAGAGTACTATACTATACGTGCCTCGTCCACGTAATGTGAGGTGCCATGTCATTCAATATATGCTCTTAAGGCCATAATTATATGTGTTCAAGAACCTACCATTCTATCATAAAGCATTAAGTTTGCTTGATCGAATCCGCGAGGAGAAGGTCGAAAGCAAATGAGGTACGGTATAATTTTTTCTTGGCTTACAAACATGAATGGACCCTTTCATATATTTTGATAGAATCTCACACCAATAGACAAGTCCCGGAATAATGGAATAGAAAACGAAACAAACATCAATTCAATGTTGTGAATAAGAGGCTACAAGAATGCAACACTTCTATGCCGCTGGCGAACCGTAGGTCGACTTGCCTCCCCACTACCACGCCGTGGTGTGGACATGCCATGCCATGGCTTGGACCTTTTACCAGATTGGTTTGTTTTCTTTCCTTTTACCAGAAATCCAACAAAAACCCTTAAATAATCCAAGAGCATCACTGAAAACAACTCCCAAATGGGTTCTAACCTCACCAAAACCAAACATGGAGATTAATTAGGGTTTTTTCCAAACCCAAACTCAATTACTTGGAAGTTAGGTTAACCTCCAAACACCAAAACACATATCCCCACATCATAAACCAAGAATCCGTACTTAAATGGAGGATTCCATACTCATCTTATACAAACTAGGGTTTTACCAACCCAACTTTTAACAAATCTAGGGTTAGGAAGAATTCCTAACTAAACCCTAGAAATACATACAAATCCCATATGAATCCATACAAAACTAGTTTCCATACTTAAAGTCACAAATCCATACCTTTCTTCTCTTCTTCCTCTTCTTCTTCTTTTCTTATTCTATTCTCACGTTTTGCTCTCCAAAATGCCCCAAATGTGAGACCAACTCTGGGTCTTATCCCCTCATTAAGGAGTTAAGGCTTATGCCTAGCTTAACTCATTTGAAATCTTTTCCCCAATTGTCGATTTAGGTCCTCTAATTTTCTCTATTTGCACCACAACTTCCAGATACCTTAGACATATAAACTTATTATCTTATGACTTTATGTCTCCATGATAAATTCCACTTTTTACCTCTTATACAGAAAATCCAAGCCAGACATTTCATGTTTTGCATTTAAATTACAAAAATTCAAATTTGATAATATGTAATAATTTTTAAATATACAAAACACTAGGGTATATTTTGGGGTGTTACATATCGACCCAGCATTTCTTTGGAAGAAAGAGATTTATGAGCCTATATGAAAATTGGCTAGAAAGAATTCCAGAATGCCACAAGTAACAGACACCTGTGAGGAGAAACTTAGAGTGTGCGACTTTACTAAGAAGGATGAGGTTGAATGCTGGTGGCTTTCCTGATTTGAGGACCCACCACCGCGGGCTACATGGGAGTTCTTCCGAAGGCACTGTGAAGCAATATGTGGGTCAGCATTTATTTGAGCAATATGAGACGAGTTTCTTGCTAATCCGGGCAAAGACATATGAGCGCATAATATCATAGGGAATTCACCCTGCACAGCAAGTACGCCTGAATGCTGTAGCACCAGGAAGAAAAGTGTCGCAAGCCTGAGATGGCCCAATGATTATATTCGTGCCCATGTCACGTGATTCTTCCAAGATGATTTTTCTAAAATTGTGACATGTGCTTAAAATGTTGAAAGAGTGAAGAAAAGAAGAATATGGAAAGGAAAAGAAAGAAGGCAAAAGGAAACCCAGATGCCAAGTTCGGGATCAGCACTAGAATAAGAAGTTTAGCGCCACGGTTCTAGTCAGCTACAACATAGGACCAACTCGTGACATCGGTAGTAAGGCTATTCTACCAACACCGTTAGTTTCTAGTGCACCAGAAGGTTCTTCGAAAGGGCCAGCTCCTCCTTATTGCACACATTATGGGAGGAGACATAAAAGAGGACTAACAAGTGCTTGTTTGGCTTGTGGATCCAATGAGCACAAGATAAAAGATTGTCCCAGAGCTCGTTCCTTTACATCACCTCGGACCGAGGGTACAGTTTCAGCAGTACAGAAGAGCAACAAGGACAACAAGAATATTGCATCACCAAGTGCACCGAGACAAGAGACATAATTGGCGGGTAGATAGTTGCCTGCTCAGAGCATATGCAATGGTAGTCGTGCGGGAAGACAAAGATGCACCGGATGTGATAGTTGGTAAATTTTCTATCTTTGAGACTAATGCATATGCATTGATTGATCCAGGTTCAACCCATTCTTACATTTGTACTGCCATTCCGAGTTTGGGTAGTTTACCAAAGAGTGAAACCGAGTATGATATCTTGCAACAACCACTCGGGCATAGTGTCACGTGCATAGAGCTTACGTAAGAGATTGCCCCATCGTAATGTATGAGAGTAATGAAGCCTGTGAGACTTGATCGAGTTATCATTAAGAGAGTTTGATGTGATATTGGGAATGGATTGGTTGTCCCGACACCAAGTGGTAGTTGATTGTAGAATGAAGAGAGTGACCTTAACCTCTCTAATGTGATATCCGCCGCTACTGCTAGAACTATGGTTCGAAAGGGGTGTGAAGCCTACGGGCGATGAGATATGAAAAGGCGAGTCAGAGTTGCCAAAACATCCGGCGCTTAGTGACTATCTCTGATGTGTTTTCTGGAGGAGTTTCCGTAGATTGCCCCACACATGAGATCAGTTTCTTGCAATTGGATATCGTTCGTGGCGACCCAGATCCATTACACCAGATAAGATGGCTCAAGTGGAGTTAAAAGAATTGAAGCTTCAGTTGCAATAATTGTTAGAGAAATGATTTATTCGTCTGAGTGTATCACCATGGGGAGCTCTAGTGCTCTTTATCAAGAAGAAAGATGGTACGCTTAAGTTGTGTGTTGATTATAGGAAACTGAACAAGATGAGAGTGAAGAACAAGTATCCGTTACCCAGGATTGATGACTTGTTTGACCAATTGAAAGGTGCAAGTATCTTTTCGAAGATTGACTTGTGATCTAGGTATCATTAACTGAGGATTAAGGATACGGATGTGCATAAGACAATGTTTAGAACGCGGTATGGACATTATGAGTTCCTTCTAATGCCATTTGGGTTAACAAATTCACCGGTGGCTTTCATGGACTTAATGAATTGTGTTTTCCGATCGTATGTAGATCAGTTTGTCGTGGTGTTTATAGACGACATCCTTGTGGATTCAAAGGATCGGGAAAATCATGATACGCACGTTCAGGTAGTGCTAGAAACCTTGAGAAAGGAAAGGTTATATGCAAAATTGAGCAAATGTGAATTTTAGTTGAGAGAGTTTCTTCCTCGACACATTGTATTAGAAGAAGGAATTCAAGTGGATCCAAAGAAGGTAGAGGTGATTATTGAATGGAAACCACCGAGAAATGTCATAGAGGTGTGTAGTTTCCTAGGATTGGCAGGTTATTACAGGATGTTCATTAAGGGGTTGTCGATGACTGTAGCCCCAATGACAAGATTGCTCTAGAAAAATGTAAAGTTTAAGTGGAGTGAAAAGTTCCAAGTAAGTTTTGATAAGTTGAAAGCGTTTCGAACAAGGCACCTGGGTTTACTCAATCGACCTAACAGAAAGAATATGTGATATTTAGCGATGCGTCGTTAAACTGACTCAGATGTGTCCTTATGCAAAAGAGTAAGGTGGTAGCTTATGCTTCAAGACAGTTGAAGCCGCATGAAAAGTATTACCCTACACATGATTTGGAATTGGCTGCTATTGTATTTGCATTGAAAATATGGAGACATTATCTGTACAGGGAAAAGTGTTTCATCTACACCGATCATAAGAGTCTTAAGTATTTGCCCTCACAACAAAAAAGTTTAACTAGATAATGAGCTTTGACCGGAATTGATAAAAGACAATGATTTATGATTGACTATCACCCGGGAAAGGCTAATGTAGTGGCCAATGCTTTGGAGTAGAAAGAGGTGCAAACGCTTCGAAAGAATGCTCATTTGTCACTATCGCACGACGGCAATAGTAGCGAACAGAAAAACCGATTTGCTGGAAATGAAGTAATTGTAGGCACAAATGAATGATGAGAAAATTTCTCGCCATATGGAGTCGCATCGGTGAGGAAAAGAAATCGAAAGCTTTGAAAGGCGAAGATGGATCCTTGTATTATAAAGATTGGCTCTGTGTACCCAATGATAGTGAATTAAAGAAATCCATCCTAGAAGAGGCACACAACTGATCTTCGCTTATGCATCCAGAAAGGGACGTATCAAGATTTAAAGGTTTTATACTGGTGGTCCAAAATGAAGAGAGATGTTTCAGAATTCGTGACTAAGTGTTTAGTGTGTCAAAAAGTGAAGGCAAAGCATCAAGTTCCTTTGAGATTATTGCAGCCTATCGGGACACGGAATGGAAACGGACCGAACTACTATGGATTTCAGGGTCGGGTTACCATTAACAGGGAGGAAGCATGACTCAGTTTGGGTCGTAGTAGACTGATTGACCAAGTCAACTCACTTCCTACTGGTGAGAACCGATTATTCGCTTGATAAGCTAGCAAAGATGTACATTAAGGAAATAGTTCGGTTGCATGGGGTTCCAATATTCATTATTTCAGACCGAGATCCGAGGTTTACCTCGACATTTTGGGGAAAATTGCAAATAGACTTTAGGCACTCTACTGAATTTTAGCACAATGTTCCACCCACAAATGGATGGACAATCATAAAAAGTAATTCAGATTCTGGAAGACATGCTAAGAAGTTGTGTGATCGACAATGAGGGTAGTCAGATGATACATCCCTCTGGGGCTTTAATTTGTGGTAATAACAACAGCTTCCAATCAGTATTGACTGCACCTTATGAGGCTTTATATGGAAGAAAATGTAGAACACCATTGTGTTGGACGAAATTGAGCGAAAAGAAAGTGATTGGCCCTGACTTGATACAAGAGACCGAAGAAAAAGTGAAAATGATTAGAGAAATATTGAAAGTGTTCACCGATAGACAGAAATCATATGCCGACATAAAAAGAAAAGATATTCGATATGAGGTTGGCGAAAAAGTGTTTTTGAACGTATCGCCTTGGAAGAAGGTGATAAGATTTGGGGAAAAATGGCAAGTTGAGCTCTAGATTTGAGTCGCCCCTATGAAGTGGATCAAAAGGGGTCCAAAGTGGGCATACCGTTTGCACATTACTCCTGAATTAAAAAGATCCATAATGTGTTTCATGTGTCCATGCTACGGAGGTACCGATCAAACCCGTCACATGTAGTCTCTTCGGAGACAATTGAGCTAAGACCAGATTTGACCTATGAGGAAGAGCCAGTAGAGATTTTGGCTCATGAGGTGAAAGAATTGCAGAACAAGAAGATTCCACTAGTCAAAGTGTTGTGGAGAAACCACAAGACCGAGGAAGCTACTTGGGAAAGTGAAGAAACGATGCGGCAACAATATCCGCGAATCTGCTTCCAACGGTTGTAATTTTGAGGACGAAATTTTCTTAAGTGGGAGAGAGTTGTAACGCCCCAAAAATACCCTAGTATTTTTTTTATATATAATTTTTTTTATTATATGTTTAGGGTATAAATGAATTAAATGAAATTTTTCCTTAATTTAAATGTAACAAAAAAAATATATACAACCCGAAAATTTTATGTGAGAGTTAGATGAATTTAGTAAAATAAAGCAATCCAAAATTCAAATGGTCCTAAATGAGAAGTGTAAGTGTTAAAATGTAAAATGAAAGGAAATGGGAAAGAAAATGAAATTGATATGAACTGTTAAAGTGAGAAAAATGAGAAACGGGAATTTGTGTGTAGCCAAACAAAGGCCCTCAGGAGACATGGGGATTTAAGACCACATTTTGTCTGAGAGACAAACCTCATTTGGGCATTTTGTGGGAGAGATAGGGCATCATCCGTTTGAGTGTTGAGGGGGAAAAATTGGTTATTTATCCATGTGAACAAGAGATTTGGTGATAAAGAACAAGAAGCAACCTTGGTATTGAAGAATCCAAAGATTTGAGGTAAGAGACAAACCCTAAACCCTTGTTTTCTTATGTTTGGGTTTGGAGAAAAACCCTAGCTTTGTGTAAAAGTGTTCTTGGATGGTTTTAGTTCAGTTTGAGGTTGCTTTGTATTGTTGGTTGGGATTGGTTTGGATTGGTTTGGAGGAGTGTTTGTAAAAAGGGAAAATGTTGGGTTTTCAAAGGAAATGCTGTCCAAATGTTGTAAAAACCCCTGTTCTTGTTTTGGCTATAGAGTAAGTTATAATCATCCAAATGAATTGATTCTAATTGGTAAAGAACCATACGAGATAGAGCTACAAATGTATAGAAGGGACCAGGATCAAATTGTAGCTCTAAGGCTCCCGCATATGGGCTTAAAGGTGAGTTTGGGTAGCTCACAGATATGCTCTGTTTTGGGTATTGTTATGGTGTTTTGGCCATAAGTTGAGTTTCACTCATCAAAATTGAGTGATTCAAAATTATGGATAAAATAGACTTCTAGGGGAATAATTTAAGTCAAGGAAGTATATGCAAATTGTTACCCCAAATGCCCAGAAATCTGTTAAAGTGGAGCTATGTAAGAATGGGCCTCGATTATGCCTTGCAAATTGGAGTAGTCTGGATGTAAAATGCAATAACTTGAGTTTTGGTGATCCAAATTAGATGATTCTAAATGGATAAGAAACCTTATAACCATAGCTGTAACTGAGTAGAAGAAACCATTACCAATATATGGAGTTAAGACCCTTGAAATTGAGAATAACATTAGGTAAATCGAAAGTGAGTCAAGTATTATCGACCAGTTTGGCATTAAAATGTCAGAATCTCGAGCTTAAGCATCAAATGAGATGATCTCCAATTCCTACTAAAAATTGACTCATAGAGCTATAATTGTTTTTGAAGGAAGATGAGCAAATATACCTGCGTCTCCCCAAAAATTTTCAAGTGAAGGAGTATTTGCAGACATCAACCCTAACCAAACCTTAGAATAGTCCGACTAATACGTGATTATTTTATTTGAATAGCCGACGAGGAGGCAAGCCCAAGATTAAAGTTTCGAGATTCGAAGACTGGAACGTTACGATTTTTTGTTTTTTCTCAAACACTCTCTCTATTTCTAAAATATTTGAAAAATTACAAAATGATTTGAATTTTGGAAATGATTGACAAGAAATTGCATATTGATTTGTGTTTGAAATGATTTGAGACAATTGCTTTAAATGAATTTGTACAAGAAAATTGCATGAATGTGAAAAATGTTCTATTAGCATACAAATGTATATATATATATATATATATATATATATATATATATATATATATATATATATATACAATAATTATTGTAAATTTGCTTTGAATGATTTAATGCCTCTTAAAAGATTGTTAACCGTTAGGAATTCGAAAGTTAAGGATAAATTGTATACCAATAAGAGCCAAACAACGTACTATCGCGGGTGATACCGATCCGGCCCAAGAGGGACAAGATTGGTAGTGTACACCAATCGAAAGTACATATTTTTATAAACCGTGTTTATACTGCCTACAGCCCCAAAGATCGTGTTTGACTGTTATCCGTCGCATCGGTGTGCCATAGGTTAAATTCAATAAGGGCTAAAATGCAAAATGATAATGAGAATGAAAAAGTGCATGATTTATGATCTGAATGATTTGTTGCATATGAAAATGCATAG
The DNA here is from genome assembly GCA_016808115.1 of Tetrastigma voinierianum. NCBI lineage: Eukaryota > Viridiplantae > Streptophyta > Magnoliopsida > Vitales > Vitaceae > Tetrastigma > Tetrastigma voinierianum. The sequence goes on along the minus strand of JAEQBH010003218.1, from coordinate 42,477 downwards.
TTTGAGATGACCAATGAATTGTAATTGATTAAATGGAAATATATCTTTATGTATGTATTGTACTACATTGGTCATTTAAGAAAATATGAAAGCATTGTCTTATGAAATTGCATGATTTGATTTAAATTGAAATAAAGAGAGAATTAGATAGAACCACTAAGCATGGTAAATGCGAGCGTGTTGTTTTTATCAACGCGTAGGTACCAAGTAAAAAGTAGAAAGACCGAAGATCGCCGGGCACGGAGTCACTGTCAAACAATACGGAGTATAAGTAAATGCTCCGTCCCATGCATATCATTCCATTCATGATATTTTGTAACAATTTTACATTGAATTCAATGATGTAAAAGTCTTCATGAGAAGAATATATTTTTAACCCATTTTGTTTTGGATATTTATAGAATGTGTTTTAAAGAGAGGTGAACTCTAAGAATATCATTTTGTAAATGTATTTGAAGAGGCATGGAATGCCACTTTGTAAATGCGTTATTCATGAACAAGCTATGGTCCCTATTTGAATTGAGGAATGTATATATTCTTTATGTCAAAGAATGTAATTGTGTCTTGATATCATATATACCCATAAATAATTATGTTTTAAAATGAATATTAATTATTCATATTTGAAGGGTATATGAAATGTGTTTAAATGAATGTGTCTTTAAAGGTAAAAGAGCCAAGTACATTAATAGGGTAGCCAATTAGAAAATCTGAGCGATGTCGCGAGCAATCCACGACATCGTCACAGATCAAGTCTATGTTTGCGGACATTACGCTTGTGGCACCTCACCTATAAAGGAACACTTGAGAAATTTTCAGTCTCAAACCTAATCTCTCAAACTTTCGAGCCCAACCAATTTTAAATTTCTCCAAAAGCCAAACCATGTCAAACCCTAACTCTCCAACCCTAGAAGAAGTTTTGGGAAACATCGTAGCAGAAGTAATGGGGGAGAGGGTAGAACAATAAGAGAACTTGGAAACCGTAATAGAGGTTGTGGTGGAAGAAGGAGAGGCTAGAACCTTCTTCTCTGATAAGGGAGCATAAGTGTTCCAGAAGCATTTTGCCAAGAAGGGCTTTGTGGAGGAAAGAGGCTTCAAGTAGTTGGTGTCGCCATTCAAGGAAAAAATCAAGTGACGGGGTTGGGAGAAGGTGAGCCAACATAGGGAGCAAGGAGTAAGGGCTCTCATTAAAGAATTCTATGCCAATCTGGGCTAGCAAAAGAACCCGACGTGCTATGTCAGGGGGAGGTGGATCCCTTTTGGGGAAAAGGCCATCTCCCAACTCTTGGAGTTGAGACCAGTGAGCGAGTGCGTAGATTATGACTAGCTTTAGGAGAGCACGAGGTTCAAGGAGATAGTCAAAGAACTGACAAATGGGCTAGGATAATGGCAGAGGACCAAAACAATACGTAATGCCTACATCGACTAAGGTGATTTGACTGAGTCAATTAAGGTAAGTTCTACTTCGTCAACTCTATTCTCAACCCTTCAAAGCATGTCTCAACTGTGAGACAAGACCATGTCATACTCTTGTATGCACTGATCAAGGGGTATGGTCTGAATGTAGGGAAGATAGTGGAATAGTCCACTCCGGGTCTACGTGGGATAATTAACTTAAGGAACATCCCACCGGGCTCGATCACTCTCTTATGCATCAAGGGGAGAAGATCCAAAGGAGATAGAGGAAAATACCCAAGAGCCTCCTCTCACCTCACTAGAGTCCTTAAAACTCCAAAGACGGTGAAGAAGAAAGAGTGAAAGGAGAGGAGAGAGAGAGCAAGAAAGAGAAAGAGAGCAACTATAAAAATGCCAAGGGAAGAGAATAGCAAAACCGATAAGAGCCAAAAACCGAAAAAAAAAAATAGGGTTTACACTACCTGGGAGCAACCGCTTCCCTTAAGTCGAAGAAACAATGCTTGCTCAGAACAAAGCCGAAAGAGGAAAGAGAATAGCAGAAGAGCAGGAGAGTAGCAATTATGAGCTGTTCTCTCTTCTCATAGAGATGAGAAAAGAAATGAAGAGAAGAGATGAGCAGCTAAAGGAAGAGCTGAGATGGAGAGATGAAAATCAAGCTGTAGAAAACAGAATAAGAGAATAAAACTTAGCAGCACTCATCTAGTAAAGAGAAGAATTGGAAAGGAGGGACTGCTTCGAGGGCGTAGCCGAAGAAAGGGGAGAGGCCGATTAGTGCCCAAAAGTGCCATTTGAACCCCGTTTATTTCCGTGTTTTGAGTGCTTTTGTGTACTAATCATTCTAATTAACCCAATTGATATGTTCGGTCCCTATGGAACTAATGATCGCATTTTGTGGGCAAAATTTAAGGCTTTCATAGCCAATCATGCCAACATTGTCGAGTCGATCCAAACATCGGCGAACTTGAGTCAAACTCAACATCATAGATCGTAGGACCAGGAGGAAAAGAAGTAGCGTAGTAAAATAGAAGAAATAAGAAAAAGAGGATGCAGGAAGGTGTCAGCAGATGCGTTGGGAGTAGTATCGCAGGACGCAGGAACAGCGCGGGACCCGCTTATGCACAGCTTTTCTCTTATCTTAGCTTAAACTTATCAGGCATAGCGAATTTGAAATTTCGCATGCACAAGCTTTCTGCCAGCGAAATTCCTCGCTTAGCTTAGCGAAAAACTACTGTTCATAGTGAAATTTCGTTCGCTTATTTCTGCGCTGCTATATAGCGAAATTCTCGCCATATAGCGAAATTTTCAAAGTATAGCGAAATTCACTATTCATAGCTTAAAATTCCGCTCGTGTTTTTGATGTTTTGATTCCAAACGACCTCGCTTTGATTATTTACCATTTTGTCCCTATTGTACTCTATGTATTTTAGGCCTTTTGTCATTTCACATACTGGGAATGGCTATATAAGCCAACTTATAGCTTTTTGTAACCCTAACTTTCTCTAATCTTTCAAGACACTGCAAACAGTTCCAGCCTCCTCTTTCTCTCATTTTCTCGGCTACCAAACACTCCTCTGAGGATGACAACTCAGAGGATGTTTGGCTAGACCTCTTCCTCCTTGAAGAGGAGGGCCATTGGGTGAATGTTTTAAGGTAAAAACACTGTCCTCATGTTTTTCACGCAAGCATTTATTCCCTTTTTTCTGCTTTCTCAGATTCACGCTTTAGGTTTGAATCACGTGATGTACTCCCGAGTGGCCGCATTCCGGCAAGCTTTCAAGGTTCAGTGGATGCTATCATAGGATCCACTGATGCCCATTTAGTTGTCACGAGAGCTCCCCGCAGTTAGATCCAAAGGATGAATCGCTTTGAAACATTAAGGGGTACAAATGCTATACATTAGAAGAAATAATTTTGCGGTATAGGTTTTAATGCCAATGAAGAGCCGTCGGGAAATGACTATATGTCATCCTCCCCAACGCGAGGAAAAAGACCCGAGGACATGTTGAATGCCTTAAAACCCTAAACCAGTGGCCCAAAACTTCAAGGAGTTCTATTTTACATTTTATTTTATCTATTTTCAGTTTGCAAAACACCAACCCACTGTTTTTATCACCACCTTAGAATCCAAATTGAATTCACCATTTTTAATTCCCACTCAAATCATTTGTACGAAGAAAACTCATCCCCGTGTTCGACCCTTGACTCACTATAACAAGCAGCAGCTTGACTACGGCAGTAGAGGAACTTAGGATATAAATTCTTGCTTGATTCCGATCACCCTACTGCGGGCACTAATCAATAGCGCCGCTAAGCCGGGGATGGTGCCTAAGTGCAACTGATGAGCTGTTGAACACTTGTGATCCTCATCACAAGTTTTGGTGAATTTCTTTTATATTTCATTGACATTTTATTTTATTTTCATTTTATATAAAAAAAAAAAAGTGGAAAGTCAATAGGAGTCAGTTTTGTGTCATTGCTACGGGCAGGATTACATGTTCCAGTGGGCTTGAACTAGAATCAAATGGAAGAACAGTATAATGAGTACCCTGTGGAGAGTAACCCTAGAGCATACATGACAATGAGGGACTACAGGAACCTTCCATGGCACACTGGCGAAGCGGGCAGCGAATCTCAGAGGAGAGAAACCAAACTGGTGGCAAAGTCTATGAGGGAATATGAACAGCCTTCTGATGGAGTGCACTGCCTGCAATGTTCCCTCAACTTGATATACTCCCGCTTCTCCACATTTTACCTCAACTTCCCAAATAGAAGCATCAAATCCACCACTCTTCTGTCTCTATCGAATGTCATCCACTACAAACAAGGGCGTAATTTATGGGGTGATAATAGTAGAACAACAGGCTAATGGTGAAATTGAGACAAGGAGAGCTCCAAACATGAATTGAATGGTTCCAAATCGAAATTGATCCGAAATGGCTTATGATCCTGAACCATCCTGAAGCTCACTAATCAGCCAGAGTCAAGAGGAGAGAATCTAGATAAGAGTGCTTTGATCGACACTATTGGTAAATGCTCAATTGCAATGGATAGTTGAAAGAGGAACCGTGAGAAGATCTCCTAGGAATCCGAAGTAGAGTGTTCTGAGCAACGTGTAAACAGGGCTATGGAAAGGGAAGGAAACTCCCTAATGCCGACTTAGAGAGGTATGAAGAAGAAACGGAAGTATCTTTCTGGGCCACTACCAAAGCTACTATTAACAACCCATCAAGAAGACTTCTCGACTTCATACCCGCCCATACCAAAGACAATCAAATGAAGCACCCACCAAAAAGGCTACCCCATCACCATGCTGGCACCCAAGAGATTAGTGGCCATTGTAATGCACTTTTGCTACCACCAACAAGATGGCAACATTGCAGATCGGAGGTAGTGGAGGTTCCCGGTGCTCGTCGATTTACACCGAACCTCAAAAGATTTTAAAGCTCTCGCTGGGGTCTTTTTAAACAATTCGGCCCAGCGAAGGGTTCGGGGCGCTACGCCTCCCCACTTTTGTTTAATTTTTCTCTTCTTATTTTATTTATTGTATTTTATTTTACTTTAATTTTTCTTCAGATTGTATCACTTTAGTTAATTTATGTTTTAAATCAATTTTGCTTTCGTAAATCCTTCCCAATTTTCCTTGTGTTAATTTTGTAAATGTTATAAGAACTCAAACTCTACTCAAAGATCAGCATGAATCCGAGCGCAGAATCTTTCTGTGTTTAATAAAATTCTACATCCACTTAAACGCGAAATCGCAGCAAAGAAATTTTCACAGAAATTTCCTCGCCAAATTAATAAATCACAGAGATAGTTAAAATTCGAGAATTTTCGCCAGTAATAAATTCGCATTAGCTAGCTTAAAATGAAGAAAGTTTGGTAACAACAGACACCAAAATATCAAAACAAATGGTTTAAAGAGCTTCATTTATTTATTTTTATTTTATATGATGGAGTTTTTGATATATTAAAAAACGCTTTGTTTTTTTTTTTATATATTGTTTTGATCTTTCAAAATTATTTTTATTTTAAAATGATAGAAAATATATATATGAGAGATATATATATATATATATATATATATATATAAAATTTGTTCTGAAAAAATGTTTATTTTATTTACTTTTGTTATTTTATATTTTTTATTTAAGTTTTATTAATTTGTTTATTTGATTTTTCAAAATAAATAAAATAAATAAAAAATAAAAATTAAATATAAATAATTTTTTGTTAAAGGAAATTTTCGCTAGCTTTAGCAAACTTGCTATGGGTTCACACTCTTTGACCTCAAATTTTGTTCTCAGTTTATAACTTTTCGTCCGAATCTGCTTTATGCTCTTTTGGCACCGTTAAGTTTTAGAGAGTGTAGAATCCAAACATAGCTAGGTTATATTTAGATTTATTGAAAGTATCAATTGTCTAATCTGTCACTTCTTTCTCTTTCTCCTAACTTGTTTATTTAGCCCAAACGGAGGAATATGAGGTGCTCATGGAAAAGCTGCAAGCTCCTGTCCAGAAATGATCACATCTCATCAGAGGTAACCTTCCTTCTCAATTTTCCAATCCGAGCCCCATTTCTGACACCCCAGATTGGGGTCGTGAGAGTTGAAAAAAGGTGAAGTGACTTTTGTATTGAGAAACAGCATATTTTATGCTTCCATTTGTGATGTGCCTGAGTGGATCAGTTGGTTCCTCTCTATAAAGCGCTTCAGCCCAGATGTTTCTTCAAAATTGAACCCGTTTTGCAAATCAAAATCTTGCAAGCTTTTCCGTAGTCTATCGGAAAACTGAAAAACTCCTCAAACCACCCTGCCGACACAGATCATAGTCCAAGCCTTTCACTGAGTGGATGACAGGCTTAATCCTCGCCAATCCTTTCTTCCACCCCTGGCAACACCAGTAATACTGAATTCTCAACGATAGTCAAAACCAAACTCTTTACTGTATTGTCCACCCGCTTCTCTGCATCGACCGGGCTTTTATTATGCTATAACCCATGGGCAAGGGGTACAATGCGTCTTCGAAAAAAAAAAAAAGAAAAGAAAAAGAAAATAAATAAAAAGAAAATAATAATACGGTAACAGCTGCTCTCAAAACCCGAGCATTCGAGGGGTATGCGAAAGCCTTGGGAAGCCCAAAGGTTCAAACTCACTACTGGGAGCCACCAACTTAGTGCTCGCTACATGGGTGGATGGGTGGAGCGAAGCGCCAGGTGCCGGAGTCCCTGGGAAATCATCGTCCGGTGAACCAAGAGTCGTAATGGGGCGATCCCGGCGACTTGGTGCCCGGCCCAATCGTCAGCCGCCAGGATCCCTCGTTACATGGACTTTTGGTGAGGTCGATTCTCGTGCACGTGCCTGCCAGTAAAAAAGAATTTAGAACAAGAGATGTCCCGACTATTAGCCAAGGTAAGTGCTAGGTCGTGTAGGCTAGGTTGGTGAGAGTGGTAATGAAGAATATTGCCGAGATTTACTCAACAAATTATTCTTGTGGAAGTTTCCTCAATGATTCACCAAGAAGGAGGTCTTTTTGATACCAATTTTAAAGACATTCATTCTCTCGTTATTATTTTGAACACTACTTATTGATTCTTACTTAGGTTAGGTATTACTCATCCACAACCTTTTGAAATACCATTTGTAACTTTTATTTGAAATATAATGTATGTACTTTTGGTTACTTTCTTCTTTCACAAGTATGATCAGAATGGTTAGTATTGAAAACAAAAGTGCTGGCTTAACCTTCGTTATTTCCAAAGCCTTATGCTGTGCGGCTAATCATTCTAATTAACCTAATTGACATGTCGGGGTCATCCCTATGGATACATCGGACGATTTTAGGCACCCGCGCTTTATGAGCTAATCATGCCAACACGTTGAGTCGATCCAACACGAATAACCTGAGTCAACCTGTACATCATGATATCGCAGACCAGAAAGAAGAAAGAAAACAGAATGCACAAGAAAAAAAGAGATGTGAAGCGTGCCAGATGCAAGGGAGTAAGAGTCGTAGATGCAGAACAAACACTTCGCAGCACGCTGCGATTCACGAATTTAATCGTGACAGCTAAAATTTGAAATTTTGCATAATTTTCGCTAAGCCACGAAATTTAGTTTAGTTTAAACCACCGCTCAGAGCGAATCTCTTTTGGTTTTCTACATTTTTGCACAAGAGAGATAATTTTCGCTATATAAGCAATTTCTGGGCTATATAGCGAAATTTTCAAGTATAGAAGAATTCACTATTCGATGTTAGTACCCTGCCCCTCGTGTTTTGATACTGTTTTGATTCCAAACGACTGCTTTGATTATTTACCATTTGTCCTGTTGTACTCAGCCATATTTGTGGCCTTTTGTCATTTCTACATATTGGGAATGTATGATAAAGCCAACTGATAGCTTTGTACCTTAACTTAATCTTTAGTACACTATGGGTATTTTCTTTTGTTCCATTTTTCTCTTCTCCTTTCTTCATTTTTCATATTAAACACTGATATATTACACTGCAGGATGTTTGGTTAGCCTCTTCCTCCTTGAAGAGAGGCCATTGGTGAATACTGTTTTGGTGGAAAACATATTCTCATGTTTTTCATGGAAGCACATGCCCTCTTTTCCTGCTTTCGATCTCTATCGCTTTAGGGTTCACCACCGCAGACGTACTCTAGCGCCACTGGCAAGCTTTCTTTTGCGTTCGTGATGCCATCATGATCCACCTGATGCCCATTTAGTTGTCAGCTGCGAGCTTTGTGTTAGGATCCAAAGGATGGTTTTAATCGTTAAAACATATGGTAACAAATGCTATGGGTATTAGAAGAAATGGTCAGGTGTTAGTTGAATACAATTAAGATTTACCGGAAATGACTATATGTCATCTCCCAACACGAGGAAAAAGACCCGAGTGGGATGATGTTGAATGCCCAAAACCCTAACCAAAGGGGCCTAAAAAACTCTTCAAGGAGTTCTATTTGCATTTAATTTTATCTATTTTTTGAAGCTGTAAACCAATTTCAACCCATCATAGCTTTTATCACTTGACTTAAAAATTCAACTCTAATCAGCCATTTTTGGAATGCATCAAACATTTGTAATGAAGAAAACTCTGATTCCCAGAAATTGACTTAGATCATTGCACCATAGTAGTTTACTACAAAGAGAGGAACTTATAAATTTTTGTTGATTCATCAATTTCAATGTCACATCAATCATATGGTAATGGTAATGACTACCATGAGAACACAAGAGCCATCAAGATCATGGAAGTCGTGAAAGATATGGCGGGAAAATATACCCAAAAGGTAGGCCTTTAGATATCTCGCAAAGATAATACCAAAGAAGTATTAAGGCATTCACATAAAAAGATGATGGAGGAACTAGAGCAATCTCTTAATACAGAGATAAACCTGATCTTAATAGCATAGATCGTGCAATCTTGAACTGATCAAAATGTATCAAGCCGTGAGGTATATCGGTAGTCCCACTCGCTGCGAGTAAAATGAGTTTACTGGCTGCACCAAACACGTGGAAGGGTACCCCTTGAAGAGGCGACTCAACCAGAAAACCTAAACCTTCAACTTTAAAACACTTAATGCTAGCATAAGTTTGAACTGTCAACCCCCAATCCTCCAAGTACCAAAGAAGAAAAAAATGAGTATCTCTTCCTCTATCTCTCTCTTTCTCTCTTTCTCTTTCTCTCTATGTCTCTGTCTCTCTATAATTCAACATTGTAATTATACATAATGGTAATAAAGGGAGTGAAAATTTTGAAATTCAGGTAATTTGTTTCTTTTTTCAATTTTTGTTCTTGGTTTCACTTCTTGAATTTTTATTTTTGGGGATTAATAATAATTGAGCTGTGCTGTTTTTTTGAATAAATATAATCTGATGCTGGAATGTAAGAAACATGGTGGAGTTTCTGAACTGCACTGCTTGTTTGATGAGTCCAAAAACTCATTGATTTTTAATCCATTTTTCAGCATATTACAAAGATAAAATGTTGATTTGTATGAAAGAAAACGTGATATTTTATCAAATTCTAATTCTTCATGTAGTACGCAGGGCTAAAATCCAAACAAAAACTAGAAGATCACCTTACAAGCGTGGGAATGAAAGTCGAAAATTGAGTCATAATAAAGAAGCTGCCATTGTTCGGCCATTTCCAAGTCACGATATCACCAATATTAGTCTTTAGAAGAAATGTAAGACCTTAGCGTTAAGTCGTGACTTGAAGCTGAGCTTGTGCATCGAACACTGAGCAACGCGCAAAGAGGTCGCACAAAGGCGTGGCGTTGAGACCAAAGAATTATTCATAGACTTTGGTCGTGAACAACACGATGCCACACGGATCCCAGAACGAAATGCATTACGGCGAGGTCTCCAAACAAAGCTATAGTTTTTGAACGGCGGTCCATCGAGGTCACGACGCCGCTAGAGGTCGGCATGAAAATCGGAACCGGGGTTCCAATATAGAGATTGAAGGCAACCAAACCGAGAGGCTGAAGAACGTACGGAATATCGAACTGGGGTTGCCAAAACTGGAGTCCCGCAAGGAAACCCGGCTATACCACTTATTAATCATATGACCACAAACGTATGCCTATGATTTACATCATCATCTAAAGCTCTTTCGCTAATCTAAGAAGAACCGAAGGTAAGAAACCAGTCAGCAACTACTTTGAGACAGCGTAATTCGGACTTCACAGCAACCGTAAAGAGCGGTCATGAGTCCAACATCTCGGAAGTTTTACCCCGGTATTAGAGGCGTTGAAGGAGGAATCGCCGGCCGCACCGAGGTTGCAACCGCGAAGCGGAGCAACCCGAACCAGGCGCTGAAAGAAATGAGAGTTGGCAACCGAGACCAGTTTGAACGCGCCGCGGTCGTGGCAGAAGTCCCGGAACGCAACCGGCGTCGCACCTATACAAGGAAAGGAAACTGATACTTTGACAACGGTCGGCACCGAACTCGAGAACGAATGAGTTATCGGCGTCGCCAATGCCAAATCGGCGGTCAATTACGATCCGGGCAGCTGGTGGCGAACCGGTCGGCAGCCGCGCGGCGCGGTCGCGAATCGGGCCAAGATGCAACGGCGAAACCAGCCGCCCATATGACTATTTATATCGCATAATTCAAGACAGCAGAACTGGCCAATTCCACCTGGAGTTATTGAGTTCATTTTCTTCGGCAATGAATAGATTGTTGTGAATAGTGGCAGCTCTCACTACTACCAAAAGGAAAAGGAGAGTGAAACTGGTATAGTTTAGAGTAGAATCTTATTTTTTTGGTTTCATTTTATTTTTATCTAGTGTTCTTTCCGATCCAACTTAACTCCAAAACTATTATCGGATTTTACCATGTTATTTTCTTCTAAAATTACCACCCAAAATTTATAACAGGTGTCCTCCTTGAATCATTTTCCAGCCATTGTTATCAATGGGACACGGATCTGTGTTCGAATTTCCTTTAACGGCAATGCACTGGAACGCATCCATTGATTTGATATACAATTTACAGCACTTTTCTGCAAAATTTGGAGAAAACATTTGGTCGACTACCATTTGGTGGCTCAAGTGAACTGACAGTTCAACAGGAAAATCACTGTGCCAAGACGACTCTCGCCCCCACGTGATGCCTCACGAGGCCATGGGGAATCGAGCCATTACCCTCGCGTATGCAGATCAACATTGAGAACCACGAGTCCGAAAGTCGTTTGGCAAACCCCACTCCAGTCATGTTTAAAGCGAGGTTACTGAACAACATAACAACTGGAGTTCACCCACCTGGGAAGTTCTCACCTAGTTAGTAATGATCAATTTTATGGAAAGACTGAACCACGATCTGGCTGATCACCGCACTGTAATTAAATGGAAGAACTTTGCGCGTTTTGGGCGGCAAGCAAGAGATTCAGCTACCAACAGAGTGGGGCGATGAGAAAGAAAATACCCTGATTCTTAAAAGAAAGGAGCAACAAAGCGATCCGTTCATCATCGATTTTGGTATAAGCAATAGTCGGACCAGAATGCGTGAGAACTAATCACAATGATTGAAGCACCGGACAACAACCCACCATCGTCATAAGAGAGCAACGTACTTGGAAAATTTGAATGTTTCATTGTAATTCATCGATAGTTTTCGCTTTCACAGGAAACAAGATTAGATCTGCGCAATTGCACCTGCCGTTGGTTGAGCTTTTAGTGTTATTGCGCTTTTTATTCTTTTTGCTGACAGTTCAGGACCACATTATGCTTAGATAAACTACCACTTAATCTTTTTAACCAAATAGCATAGAACTTCAGTAGCTAGGGTAATTTGATTTAATTCTTATCAACTCATGGAATGATACCGACTACATTCATTTTACCATTGATGACCAGACTTCGTTTATCAAAACTAATTTAAACCTTAAACATTTGGCACAGATTTACTAATAAGTAAATTTATCCAAAGTGACATGGTAAAAAGAGAAAGGGCGCTCAACTGTGAATTTGAGGGCTTTAGTCATATAGAAAAAACGTGTGGTTACCATTGTGTTTGGGATCGAAAGGACAAATAGAATCAATATTCTAAATTAAAAGAGGAAACGTTAATTTTGGCATTTATAAAAGAAAAGACCAAAACAGCTACGGCAAAGGGCTATACCAACCACCTGAATTTTAATAAGCCATGTTAAAATAATTTTTTTGGCCTATCTATCTATTAACTGAGTATCAATCTCTGAATCCTTAATGTGCTTCTGCAGAACAGGATTCAAACCTGTTGCCGCGTGGCACCTAATTGAAAGATCACTTAAGCTACAAGACCAAAACACAGAGAAAGCAAATGCATGAAAAGATGAGACATGGACTCTGCAGCACAGGAGTTAGCGACAAGAACTGTAAGGCTCTGACATCGGGATGACAGAATATGATTTCTCTGAGGCCCATTGGTCTCCAGAAGAATATTCTACTAACCGGGATGAGCCTTACTGCGGATGAGTGTTAACTCTGGAACCAAAGTTTAGGCTGATAATAGAATGGTGGTAGTGAAAGATCGGGCTTCTACTCTGTTGTTCCACCATGCCATCCCAATGAGTACCTGGTGATTTCAAGATGGCAACACAATGTCGAATGGTGTGAGGCCATGGAAGCTTTTACTCCTTCCCATTTTCCTTATAGATATGAAGTCACATGAAAGGATTCAATACGATATGGTTCATAGATATTTGGAAGAGTTTGCAAGATATTAGTGGTGTTCTTTCCACCCTCGCCTGAGAGAATAGCTGAGACTCTAGTGTTCAACAAGGGGAAGTGAGGTTTCATATATAGCCCCGAGAGATTCAAGATAGTTGTTGAAAAGGTGCCCTATGCATGGAAATTGATTTAAACTCATATGTGGATATAGTATATCATGCCTTAATGATACATCTAAAGGCATCATCAAGCTTCAGGTCAGGAGCATTCAGCAGGGTGTCATGAGGGCTTAGGATTCGATAAGAGACCAGCCATGCAATATGAAGGCCCCACCACCAGGTTTACAAAAGGTAACAAATAGAGAAAATGGGTCATGGAGTCGATAAATGGCAGCCATGGAAGCAAAGTTAGATGCCATCATGCACGTGATTTGAAAAACAAAAAGAAAATGCACGACCGCTTCAAGAAATAGGGAGCAAGGAAAGAGAAGCAATGATGGGGTGAAATGTTGAAATACCCAAAGAAGAGGACGCTTATGAGGCTGAGAGGAGGTTGGCATAACGAACCAAGAAGCGCCACTTCAGCCAAATCCTAACTTGCCCATTACATTACACCCGCGATGTCCACGATTCTAAGTTCACTGAAGGCCAACACAAACTTTTACTAATACATTTTCGATTATGCCCTCAAGGATGCAGGCGACCGCTTCGTTGCAAGTCGACAGAAGTTGATTTTGGTTCCCCCAACTTTGCAGCCTTTTAAACATCAGTGGCATCAAGTCGAGCGCCGGGCTCCCAAGTCACACGTAAGGCTTTCCAGATTCCGATTCTCGATTCCCTATAGAAAACCCGTATAGAAAGCTACCCTATCTTGAAGTTTTGAGGAAGCTTTGCAGGATGGTACCGCATTCTCGCCATGTCACCACGTCAATTTTTATGGTCCCATACTCTTCCAATTTCTTCTTACTGCCAAGATCTTTTCATGAATTTCACATAACTCGCATATTCCTCTATCATCTCCAAAAAGGGAAGACATGTAGTTTCAAGATATCGTTAAACTATGAACTCCGCTTAACTTACTCGCTTTCCACCTTTTTGGGGATACGGAATATGTTTGGCATTAACTGTTTCTTGGTCTCATCCCCAACTTTGTTATCCTCGACTCGCTTCTCGATTCCGGTCGCTTTATTAGGTCCGTCTTTGAAACACCCGATCATGCCTTTATTTTCTAGTTCTCGTATCACCGATTGTGGCCCTAAGTTTCTAATTCCTCTTCACTTAGATGGCCTTGTGCATTTCTTTTCCTTCGCCTATGGTTTACTCGAATTACCAATGATCTCCGGCCAAGCCGCAACGACACATATTTGCCCCATTTGGAATCCTCCAAATCTCTCAACCCGTGCCGCTTGATTGTTCAATTGGGTTACCTGCTACGTGATATATTCCGCTCGTCTCATTCAGCAGAAGGCGCAGTGGGAGCCATTTGTGCGCGCTCGTTTCCATTCTTTCTCGTAGAGGTGGTTCACTATCTCGCTTGACGGCATATTGTTCTCGATTATTCTCCATCCATGGGCCTCCTCGATTGTTCTCGATCGTTTCGATTATTACGCCACCCTTGGCCTTGATGATTCATAATTGTTTCATCGCCCTTGCCGGGCTGCGGTTTCGACTTTATCGAACCTCGATGATGTACCAGCCCGCCACGATTTCCCGATCGATATTCCGTACGTTGTGGGGTCCACCACAGAATTCACATAACTCCCATGGGTTGGTTTGGATGGCGTTCGCGGTTCCTTGCGGTCTATTTAACCGCTTAGTCAACAGGCCACATGATTCACCGCATTGCTGAGACCATTATCTGCGCTACCCACCGCGTTTACAGTAGCCTTCTCTCTAGGCCATTGATTAGCGGGGCGGGTCGAGATTTTCTCTGATTTCGGCGGCGCCGGTTCCGTGGGTTCATCGCTGTTCTCCACCGGGGCATCAATCATCGCTCTAGTCGCATTTCTCGCACCATTATGTGGACTCGCATCAATCGATCGATGGTGTGGGCACGCAATAATCTGGTTAGTGAAACCGTTCCCATGCCTTCCTCACGTTCTCCTCTAGTCAGTTCAAAGGTGGTTGGATCTCTGCACAAGTTGTGCAATTTTCGAAGCGGGAAGAACTTTAGTCGCAATTTCCTGCATCAAATCATCTTACGGAAGGATCGACCGTGGTCGATCGTTGACCAGTTACAGCTCATTCCAAGAAAGTGGAATAACCGTAATCTCGAGAGCTTCGTGAAACCCGCTTGTACTTGATAGTATCGCAAACTTCAGGAAGCGGGTCAAATGCATGTTCAGCTCATGTGGTAGTCCATGGAATAAGATATTTCGCCATCCAGCATCGTGACTTATCAATTGAAATTGTTTTACTTGAATAGGTGGTCGCCTGGATAGCCGCCCTAACAACAACAGAGGTAATACTTTAACTCATCTAATAGCATGAAAGGGTCATCCGCCGTATAAACCGCCCGGGTGCTTGATTCCTTCCATGATTCCATTTCGCCTCTCTGCGGGTTCGGCCCGTCACGCCAAGACTTTGTTCTTCAAGAGTCGCGACTATTGATTTAATCGTTCGCTCTCGCTACCGTAAGTCTTTCCGTTCGTGGATCAAACAGTGTTGATTAATTGATCTCGATATCGCATGTACTTACTAACCTATACCGCAATAACACACAACCAACAAACCAAATTACCGTAAAGACTTGTGAAGATAAACAAAACAAAAGTAAGGAAAATTTATAGAGTAATATCATTTTCTACCTCTATATCAATCTAAGCTCAACGCTAAAAACTTGATAAGCCGAAAACGCGGTAAAATGTACGCCATGGGCGCAAGTGCACGCGCCGCCTCTGGCAATAGTGTACTCGTAGTAATGGATATCGATCCATGCGGACAGTATTTGACTTGTTGTGTGGTTCTGGATTTCTTAGATAATATCCTAAAAAGATGATTTTAGGAAAAGAAGGTGAATGTATGAAAGTTTGATCGAGTTTAAATTCTATTGAATTGGTTGGTATTGAAGGCTGTGTGGTTGCGCCTCTGTCACTTTAATGGATTACTTTCAAGATACTATTCAATGTATTTACAATTTGTCACATGTAGGTGATCTACACGAGATACCCTCTCTTAGGTAGCATTCGCCATTCCGGTGAATAGAGTTGAGTATATCTCTATCTCAACTCGCAAAGATTCCAGAAAGCTTAAACGTTTCAACCTCAGTTGCCACCTTCGTGATCTGGAATATCTCTATTTACTAATCGGGACCGAATGCCACCTGCATCCCGATCAACCCTCATCTCGACCCCGCCCAGTGATTAGTGCCAATGTTGGCGACATCACATATAATCAACTGGCGTATATAGAGCAGGGCGCAACAAATTATAAACAATCAACAAATAGATCTAAGTTTTAATCTGATCAACACGCGACATGATTCAACATAACCAGAAAATAAATCTAGAAACATACCGAGTTTAAAAGATCAAAATGTTTAGTATTAAAAACATACCCGAATATCCAAAATACAGCGCACAACCACGCACTTCAAGTCCGTCACCGCCCCACTTACCGCACCGTCGCACGCCTCCCGATCTTCCTCGACCGAGCCCTATTCATGAATGACAGGGCGCATCTCGCGCCGATCGCCACGCCGGATCGTCGCGACGCTTCCACTCGCTGACTTCGCATTGTCGACCGACGCCGCGATCGCCGCCGCTGACGGGGACGTCGGGCGCGACGCTGGAACGTCGCGACGCGATACTAATTTCTTCTGCCTTGATCCCTGATTCCCAAAAATGCTTCCAAGAGCTGCCTTCTCCAATGTACTGCGATCCAAACCGCATGACCAAATCAGATCGTTAAAAACTATAAAATTACTATAAAATAAACGTGAAAATGAAAGACCGACGCGAGTATAATATGAGTGTTTTAGGCACTCATCATTTACTCCGACGTTTTCAATTATCTTATCAAAACATTTTCTTTATGTTATTTCTCTTTAGGTTTCGATTTGCGCGGAAGCATTTTCAAATGGTAGGCCCACAAACATTTACATTTCATAAAATGCAATTACAGTGAAGGCATTCTATGCCCTTTCAAAATGATATACAAAACAAGACATTTCTTTGGAGTTCGACTAATTGTTCACAAATATTTCATGTTCAAAAGGGAAATGATATGGCAAGTGGTATGTACTTCTATACGCCGCAACTCGCTTATGACTCAAGGCTTCAATGCATCTTGTTCCTCCTTCCATTCACTAAACCTCGCGTATAGATAAAATCATACGCTACATTTTCATGCTTAGTGGTTCTATACAGTTCTATTCCAATATTCAATGTAACTCTAGCATGTACTTAACATTAAACCATGCCTATTATATCAACATATACTTCATGATATTCATTTCCTATGCTTTCAATTTAAGCAAATCATTTACTATATCACAACATGCATTTTTCACGCACACCATTTCACAATTCAATTTATGAGATTTAAGCATATACATAAAAATCCTACTTATACCACAATGTCAAGTATTTCACTTTGACTATTCAATTCACATTTTTGACTTTATTTCGCTTTTGATGAATCCTTCCGCCTTATTATCATTCTGAATGTGCTTATTTAACAAATTCCTAGCTTCCATCACGACGGATGTCGTTTAGTGCACCTCGACATGTGGTATCACTTAAATGCCATACGCCATCAAGACTGATGTCGAGCTGGTGCATCCCACCGCGTACATTTCTTCAATGCCATATGCCATCATGATTCGATGTCGATCGGGCGCATCCCGCCAAGTGAGACATTGGTCAATTTTTGGTACTTCATGACTGGCGTCGACGCGCATCCCCGCCGAAGCGGCTCATCCGATATATCATTCAATTACATTTATGACTGACTCGCTTGATGAATCCCGCCCTTATCATCATTCACATTCATTCGCCAAATATCACATTTCAATTCCATATTCACTGGGATATCTTTCAAAGATATACTCAATCTATGTACTTATTTCATATACTCATTCACTGCATCTACTTCATATACTCATTCATGTGTAATTTTCATACTCATTCATGTACTATTTCATAGTTGGCTTGTAAATCACCAAAATATTTGAAATAAGAATAGTCAAAGAACAAACCTAAGTTGTCGATCTAGCTTTTCTTCGATCTCTGGCCCTAGGTTGTGCGATCATCACCCGCCCTTTAGTCAATAAATAATCATGCTACTCTTAGTGGATAATTAATTTAAACAATTTTAGTGAATTACAAGTTTATTTCCTTTAATCCGCCTCGTTAAGACACTGGGAGCCCGCTCAAGACAATCACTGAGGCTGCTGTTGTACTGCAGACGTTTCACTTCAGTTCTATCCTTATTCAACCCCCATTAATCATTTCTTAGGGTCCCTAAACATCTCGAGGTAACTAATACTTCGACTTAACTGCAAAACATGTCTAAACAGTATTGCTGGAAGTATGGCATTCCAGACACTTCGACCGGCACCTAGCATTCTCAGACATCCACTAATATGGGTACCCATTTCGCTGAGTTGCACCAGCACTCACTTGCCCACCCGCACAATGGCAATCGGCAGCACTTTTGGTACCTATATTCACCCATGGGTTTCGCCCATAAATCACGGATTTCGGGAATTTTCACATTTTTCTTCCACAAATCTTCCACTTACCCCATATCAAAATTCCACCATGAATCACCCAAACAACTCAAATGTGGTTTATAACTCAATAAAAATCCTTTTCCTCAAGTTGTGGCTTTTCACCAAAATCCAAATCAAAGAATGAGGCTAGGGTTTTGATTTTCTTACCCACTTTCAAATCTCCTCTTGTATGTTGCTTGTCCTTTACAGGCAAGAAATGGAAGCAAAGCCAACCAAAGCCACTCCTCCTCAAACCCCGGATTTTCTCTCCCTTTCTCCTTCCTTTCTCCCTCAAAACGAGATTGCTCATATAATGAGCCCTAAGACCACATTTTTGGTCTTTATATCCCAAATCCATAAGGCCTTGTTCGCCTTAACCTATTTAAGTGTAAGGCCATGCTGGGCCTACACACTTATTCTTATTCCTTGCCGCTGTCTTTAATTCTTTATTTCCATAAGGCCTTGCTCGGGCCTTTTAACCCATTTTTCATTTAAGTCTCCTATTATTCTACTTTGGCCATCCTTTTATCATAAATTCACTTAGACATTTGTTCTTTATAACAATTGACCCTTAGGTCCTCATTTTACAATTTTTTTTTCCACATTTGTTCTTTTCACTGGTTTATTTCCCAACACTCACTTTCTATTTAGTATAATATTAAATCATATGTCACACTTTCAATTTACATTTCACAATTTATCAATTTATCAATTTTTCCTAAAAACCTGCTTGGTTTCAATTCATACCCTAATATATATAATAAAATTATTATAAAAATTCTGTGGTATTGGGCGCAAGCAAGATTGTGTGACAATGTAACAATGACAAACCTTATGTCATCCATTATGCCAGTAAAACACTTAACGAAGCTCAAAGGAATTATACCACTACCTTAAAGAGAGCTTCATAGTTATTATTTTTTGGCAGCTGAAAATTCAGAGTTGACCATAGTTCACTATTACATTTTTCACCTACCATTAAGCCTTGAAATACCTTCTAGGAAAGAAAGATACAAAGGTAAGACTGATTCCTTGGGTATTGCTACTATAAGAGTTCGATATTATAAGACAAGTGCTCTAAAGACAATCACTTTTGCACTTATTGTACGTCTTATGTTACTATTAAAGGCATCTTCATTATATTGATGTTCATTTATTAAGTGAATTGATAGCGTTCTTAAATCAATTAATGAAGTCCATGACACATAACATAGCATGAAAGAAATCATGATGAGATCATCATAGTAAGATTCCTATAATGTGCAATTATGTTAGTATCTAAATTATCCCTAGTCACAAGATCAATGAGATTGGACATTGTTAATCCGGATAGACAAGCACATGTCATACTCCTTGATTGGATCAAGTAGTGGATCTTATGAATTGTGATCATGAGTTGATTAGAGTTGACATGTGGATGCTTGCTAAGAGTAGCTAAGTACATCGAAGACCTACTATGAGACACTCATATGAATTATCTATTATATGTAGATGATAGTCTTATCATAGTAATGGTGCAAGTATCCTTAGACTTGAGGTGCTCAAGGATATCTTGGATGTTGATTCTGTACTTAGACTTCATTCCTTATTGCCTTCCAAAGGTCACTCATAGGTTGATGATCAGGTATAGTTTGAGGTGTTTGGCTGCACTGAGCTAAGCACAGCGATTCACTAATTCCTAATAAATGGAGAGATACCATGGCCTCACATTGGGATCATAACTCAGAATCTCTCACATAGGGAATTCATGAAGAGTGTCTTCACAAAGAAGGATAGATGAGTAATGAGTCTGTGTGGGACAAGATCTAATATCACTCAGATGATGTAGCTAGCCTGGGCCTAAAGGGGAGCTACTAATCTCAATCCATGCTCTAATCCAGAGTGGGGCATATTTTGGTGAAATATCAAATTTACATGAAGATTGTCTTGCATGAAGGGTTTATAGTCATACCCATAGACCCCTCCCGATCACCAAAAATATGATGTTGGTAGATACCGCTCATGACTTCCTTAGATTCAATAGTTGAATCAAGTGGCCAACATAACTAGGAACCTAATGCGTCGCACACATAGAAAGTGTGAAAATGATATAAATGGGTTTGGATAGTGATACAAATATGAGGGAATTAATCTATGGAATAAAAGTCATGGGAGTAGTGGACTCCCGAGAACAAATGGCACACTAAGAGAAAAACAAGGCTTGGAAAAGCCTATTAGGGTACATGATACATGCATAAAGATGCATGCACCTTATCCTATCTCTAAGTAAGGGCCCTTCGTCATTTGCTGGGCTAGGATATCCTATATATGTTAAGGATAGGAAACCCTAACCCTAGCCATCTTTTTGCAATAATTAT
This sequence comes from Tetrastigma voinierianum, assembly GCA_016808115.1. Classification (NCBI taxonomy): domain Eukaryota; kingdom Viridiplantae; phylum Streptophyta; class Magnoliopsida; order Vitales; family Vitaceae; genus Tetrastigma; species Tetrastigma voinierianum. The sequence continues at coordinate 21,830 of JAEQBH010003218.1, read as the reverse complement.
CTCAAGAAGAGTTCTAGAGAAAGTTTTCTTGTTCTTATGAAGAAGAGTTCTAGAGAGAGAGAGCTTTAAGTGTCAAATTTCTTCTCTTTCTTCCCTTTTGATTTTGATCCTTACTAGCACTTAGATCCTTCTCATACCCGCTTCAGAGGCTTTGATGCTCCTTCATGTGATACTATTAGAGACAAACCTAGGACTGTCTGCTGGGTCAAGGTAACCATCATTTGAAGGATTCGTTCCGATTTTCATCTTTGGAAGGTAAAAACTCGAGGTCCTTTGTTCAAACCAATTTTGATGCTATAAGGGGTCCATAGGTGGGATTTTTCTTGTATTTTTATGGTTATGCTTCTTCGCATGTCTTGGCCATGGAAAATCCCAACAGTTGGTATTGGGGAGCACACTCAGGTGCACTAAAATCTGCTTCTGCTGATTGCTTAGATCTTGGTACCCATGGCTCAAAGCTTTCAAATGATGTTTTCAGCTTGAAAAATAAGCATCCGTGTTATGTAATCAGATCATGAGATGATCTATGATGATAATAGTGAGTGAAAAACGTCTTGTATGAGATTCAAATAAAAAAAACAAAAGGTTTTTTGGGAGGAGCAGAAGCTGAAAGACGAACCAGCTTTCCTATAAATCGATGTGAAACTTTTCAAACTATAGAGTGGGTACTTTTCCAAATCCAATCTCATGTTATAGCGTAGAATTCTTCACACTAAGGCATGAGTGGGTCTCAAGATTTAGCATGAGATCCCTCACTCTATAGCTTGAGATCCCTCACGCTACAACGTGGGGTACCTCACGCCACAAGTACCTCATGCCAACGTGACTATCTCGCTCTACGGTTTGGCATTGTCCATGAGGATGAATGACATCGCCTTTTCCTATTTTTCTGCTTGTTTCAGACTCTGGGTTCTAGTAAATAGTATGACCGAGAGAGATATGCAAGTCGAGATTAAAGTGTTCAATCTTAAATTCGAAATATGAATTTAGATAAATTTTTGAGAAAAATCATATATATATATATCCTCATGGAAATTAATTTCAAGAGATTTTGGACAAAATGTATCCCTCTATATATGTATCCATATTGAAATTACCCTCAAGAGATTTTAGACAAAATGTATCCTTCATCGTAGCTTAGATTCAAGTGTTGAATCAATTTGTGTTTTCAAAAGGTTTTGAATCAGTTTAAGATTCAAGAGTTTCAGTTCAAGTGTTGAACAAGAAGGTTTAAGGTTCAAGTGTTGAAACCTTTGAATGTGCTATTTAAACCATGGAATACCGTAATCTATTACTTTCAATGTTTGCATTAGAGAATGCATGTTTTAGGATGAATGTTGGCATGATGGATGATATGACAATGTTTCAATGGTGATTGAAAGCATATCAGACGGTTATTAATTGTTTCGTAATAGGCCCCGTGTCTCCACCTCTCTAATTTCTGATGTACTGGTTTCTCTCATTCAAGTCCCCCTCAAATGTAACTCGAGGTTCTTCTTTTCAATGTATGAAATTAGATTACATAGATCATACTGGTGAAGATAGAAAGGAGAAAGGAGCTAAGAAAGAAGACCTTGAAATGTACTCGATTCAGAACCCTCAATCGATCCACGGGCTAAGAATCTTGGTAAAAAAAGGTATGTTTTAGTTTCTCAAAACTATCCTCGTGAGGAAATCCGCTTGTTTTGGAATTGCCACTACTTTTTTTTTTTTTTTTTAAATGGGGAAAATTAAGAACAAAAAACCCCAAATGACTCTAATGCTTGGAAAGCGGTCCACTAAACTAGATTTCTGTGTCCGTGATCAGTTACCCATCTAGAAGGTACTTCATACAAGGTGTAGCACCCCTCTAGCTCCTCGAACATGGTCTCTAATAATGAATTTGGTATGTTAGAGAAGGTGGGTCAAAGATCGCCTTAGGCTAAAATGTATGGTATGATTCACATAAACCTATGGTACTCATTTAATCTTTCAACAAATTATAATCAAAGGCACATACCGTGGTCCTCAGCCATGTGTCGCGATGGGAAGGTTAGTCACACATTTCGTGCATACAAAAATCCTCAAAATCAAATGTCAAGAACAAGGGAAACCATGAGAAATGATACATCAATCCCAATTACTAGCCTCTAACCCTTCTCTTTCACCCATCGCAGCCCATAAGTCTCATGATCCAAATTGACTTTGATAATTTGAACCGAGCCCCATTTCAAACCCTAAACATAGCACTACACTGATGAGCTAGACGTGGGATTAAACCACAAAGGTTATGGGCTCCAATTATGCTGAAATCAGGCTACCCATGAAAAACCCAATGAACCGGCTGAACCAATTCCCAACTGGTCAAGTAGGATGAGAAAAATTCTCAAATTATTCTAAAAAATTTCTTAAAGAGCAAGGAATCCAAAAAAAAAAATGGTACATGATTCCGAGTCCAAATGAGTGAGAATCGACTAAAACAAGGCATAGTGTTCTAAAATGAGGCTACAACCATGCCACCTCATCCTATTGTACTGAAGGCCATGGAACCCATTATCCCACAAAAAAAGTGGCTACTCTAACCCAAAGAGCCAAACTGAAATTCAGCTACTTAAAGCCTCTTCCTACAACCACTTAAGTCCCTAGGAACCCAGTTGTTGAAACTGCACACTTATCCCAAAAACATAATACCAATGCTATGGGCCTAACAATGGATACATAAAGAAACATGGAGTTTATTTTCGTAACTAATGGAAAAACCTTAGACCCTTACCTTCCCAAACATAATGTGTCCTAGATGGTTAATCAGTACATTTATATGTTCAATAAATCCAACGAGGGCTTAACAATATGCGACGAAAAGCCGTGCGATTTTGGATTCACTGACTCTTTGTTCCTTCTACTCACGTAGTGCCCTATGAGAGTGTCACTAGTTCCAATCCTCAAAGCTTTCAATCAAATAGAAACCTCCTTTGTTCTACTCCTTTATCTACCACCTCAGACGTAGGGACCTCTTCAGATGTCCCGAGACTCCCACGGGTAGGACCTTCACTTTCAAGACCAGAAAAAAAAAAAATAAAAAGTCTTCTCCCATTCAAAAAGGTATTCCTCCTTTCCTTCCTCCCCCCCCACTGTTTTTATATATTTTTCCTTAAACATCTGAGCCACTCCATTTGCACACTCCAGTCGCTGAACTCACCCAATCAGCCTTGGACTTGCCCAGCTCCATAAACATCCTCTATTCGAGGCCATTGAGTCGACTCATCGCTTACTCCTTTGCTTAACCACCAAGAACTAAATCACTCAAGAGGTTGTAAGAAACCCAAAATGGCCTAAACTATACACAATCAGGCCAGACTAATCTAGAGTGAATAAGCTTGAAGCACAAAGGTTACGGGCTCCACTATGCCAAAATTAGTTACCCATGAAAAACTAAATGAACCTGGCTGAGCTCGCTCTCAACCGATTGAGACGCTTGAGAAAATTTCAATTTGCCAGAAAAACCTTTTTAAAGAGTAAGTAATCCAAAAAAAAAAAAGGCTACATGATTGAGTTCAGGAGATATGACTCAAATAAGCTCGGGTGCTCCGAATTTGAAAGTGTTTCCATAATGAACTCCACCCAAACCAAAACCTTTATGGAGGCCTCATTTCTATTCTGTAACAAAGTATGACCCAAGGATTTGACCATGATGGCAATTGAAAATGGATCGAATGTACTCATCGTCCAACCATGTGTGATCTCACGTGAGGTTCAAAACTAATAAAGCTAAACAAAAGCGGGCCTCGAGCTCATGTCAATCAAACTAGGTGCAAGACACCGTAGAAGCACGCAAGAGTCATGGGAAAAATCGGGGTCTACAGATTTATTTTCAAGGGTTGTAATAATCATACATGTCCCGCTTGATATTTGTCAATCGATTTTGGCTCATGGAATTTATTTTAGAAATGTCCACAATCATGCCATATAGTTGTGAGTAGCTATCTTTATGTTTTCATGAGAGGAATGTATATGTATAAAGCATGCTAATGCCATGATGAGACTAATTTAAAGAAAAACCCCTCAATAATACATTAAGGCTAATGTCTTCCATTAATATGATGTGAACTAGAGTTCTTCTAGAGTCAGGCTGAGTAAACCTGCTCGTTTGTATAAGGATATGTTCCGCCCATGGAAATGAGTTTACTGACAAGGTCGGGCCTTACCACACTCATCAACTTGTCAGTAAATCATACTAATGTTGTATAGAGATGTAGTTGGGCAAGTGTACATGAGATGTGCACAAATCAAGAGTTGATAACCTAATGATGGTGCAGACATCAACAATTTATAGCACTGGATTTGATAACTTTATACAAATGTAATTGGTATGGATTAGATACCCACCTTTTGATCCAAGGTGGCTTGTTGGGTAAACCCATGGTCATTCTTGGTGATATTGAATATCAACCCATTAAGATAACTTACACATAGGTTCTCTCATATCAATAGTGAGGGCTATCAATTTGTAATAAAATAAGAGAGTCGCAATAATCATTGTCGTAATAACTATGCACAAGTACACCTAACATGATCTCTTTTACATCTAAGTTGTTAATCTCACCATGTCAACAATCGTGAACTTGAGATCAATATTGATACAATAAATTAATCTATGGCAAATTATGGAATGTATTAAGGAACTTGAGAATTTTTCTCAAGGTAGAGAGAATAGTTTATGTCCTTGATGGCCCACTCCTAGTATCCCTTGTTGTTGATGCATTTGATGAAGATTAGAAGGCATATTAGAAGCACCTAGATGACAATGTGTTTACCACATGTATCATGCTCGCATATTTGCCACTAGAGCTTCAAAAACAACATGAGGCTTTGACTGCACATGCCATAGTCCCCTATCTAAAGGACATGTTTCATGACCAGGAGAGATTCAAAAGGTTCAAGGTCTCTAAACTACTTTTTCGCTCCAAGATGCAATAGGGGACATCCCCAGTACAGTATGCACTAAAGATGAATGGATACATCAGTGAGGTCGGGATCAACTGGTTTCGTACGGATTATGAATTGAGTATAGACTCCATTATGGTCGCATCCGACATGGCATAGTTTGTGCTCAACTATAGAATGAACGATCAAGAGACCACCATACCTAACCTAATCAACTTCCTTAAAACAGTTGAACCCACCTTGAAGAAGGAAGGTAAGGCTGTGACTCTTGTGGATTCTCCTGGTTCTAAGAACAAGAAGAAGAGGAAATCCACCAAAGCACAAGAAGGTGTGGCCAAGAAGAAGGCAAAGTAGACAAGGATGGCTATTGGAATAGAAACTGCAAGACCTATCTGGAGTCTATGAAGAAGAAGACATTTGATGCTACATCTCCTTCAGGTATTTTTTTTCATTGAGATCAACAATGTTTCTCAAAATAATCAATGGGTATTAGATACCGATTGTGGCTCACACCTATGCATTAAAATGCAGGGCCTAAGGAACAATAGGAAACTAAACAAAGGGGAGTTAAACTTACGTTACCGGGGATTGGCAAGCGTTGCCGCATTAGCCACAGTATCTCTATGTTTCAACCTCCTTAAGGACTTCTTTAAATTCTCGATGTTTGTTATTATGTGCCCGCTTGACTAAAATGTTATTTATGCTCTTTATTTGAACAAGAAAGGCTTATTTAACTTTTAGTAACAATTGTTGTTCTATTATGTTAAATGATGTCTTAATTTAGTGGTACATTATGCTAATGAATTCACATATTATATATGTCCAACTAATTTTAATCAGTTCATGAAAATAAGTGGCACAAGAAAGATAATATGAAATCATCTACATATGGCATTATCGCTGGGTCATATAAGGAGAGGTGCAATAATAAGTTACAAAAAGAAGGTAGCTTGGGGTCATTGATTCATGAATCATATGACACATGCTGAATCTCGCTTATTAGGCAAGATGACGTAAGTCATTTCTTTAAAGGAAAGGGTGAACGTGCCAATGGACCATTAGACCTAATACATTCCGATGTTTGTGGTCCAATGTCCACACATGCTAGAGGTGGTTTCATCTACTTCATTACCTTTATCAATGATCATTCACTTGCCAAAATTCTGTATCTTATGAGACACAACTGCTTCGGTGTCTACAATTCGTAAATGAAGTGGTAAAACAACTAGAGAAGAATTAAAACACTTAGATTGCATCAAGGTGGTGAATACTTAAGCCAAGAGTTTTGGATTATTCGGGGATAATGGGATTTATCCCCAATGGACTCCACCCTATACCCCATAACACAAATGGTTTGACTAAGAGGAGAAATCAACCTTGTTAGAGATTGGTGAGGTTTATGATGGCAAAGCGAATCCACCCAAATCCTTCTATGGTTATGCACTTGAGATCATATTTACATTCCAACAGTTATATCCAAGTCGCTTGAAGTAACTCTATATGAGATATGGACTAACAAGAAGTCTTATCTTTCATATAGCTTAAAGTATGAGGTCGTCTCCCGTTTATGTAAAGCTGACGTACGACAAGCTAGAAGTTAAATCTGATAAGTGTCTGTTTGTAGGATATCCTAAGGAAACAAATGGATATAAGTTCTATAATTCTTTGGAACAAAAGGTGTTTGTTTCAAATCATGTTGTGCTCATTGAGAAAGAGTTTCTTCTAGAAGATACTGGGAGCAAAGTCAACTAGAGAAGTTCAAGATGCTCAAACATATGCAGACTACTTGACTAGACCTAAGGCTTTTATTAATAGTGATGAAGAAACAATTGATCCTTTTCAAGCACAAGCGCTTCATAGGAAAAGGGCACACTGCTCCGTGAGATATGAATTTCATCAAGGAATAAGATCGACGCTTATAAGATAATGAGGTTATTACTACCTATGAAGAATCTCTGAATAGTTTAGAGTCTAACAAATGGCTCATAGCCATGAAATCAAAAAATGACTCTATGTATACAAACCAAGTATGGACTTTGATCGATCTAATTCGAAAGGATAAACCCATAATGATGCAAGTGTGGGATTTTCAAAAAGAGGAAATGCAAGGTAATGTGATTACCTATAAAGCCAGGCTCAGGGCTAAGGGTTATCGTCAAAGACAAGGAGTTGATATGACGAGACTTTTAGTCCAATAGCTATGCTTAAATCCATAAGAATACTCCTTGCCATTACTACTCATTACGATTATGAGACATGGAAAATGGATGTGAAGATGGCTTTTTCTTAATGGAAACCTAACTGAGGAATTGTACACGACATAATTTGAAGGCTTTATATCTAAAAATGGTAGTAAAGTATGCAAACTTCAAAGATCCATTTGTGGATTTAAGCAAGCATTTAGGATTTGGCATATCCGATTTGATGAGACTATCAAAGAGTTCGCTTCATAAAATCTCAACGGGCCTCAGGTGTATAAGAAGATAATTTGGGAATGCAACAGTTCCTAGTGTTATATGTGGATGACATACTACTGATAGCAAACAACGTCTCAATATTGCAATTTGTTAGAATTTAGTTATCCAAGAATTTCTCCATGAAAGACCTTGGAGAAGTGACCTATATATCGGGGATTAAGATATATAGAGATAGATCTAAATGGTTGCTTGGTCTTTCACATTCTACATACATAGAAAAGATGCTAAAGAGGTTTAACATGGAGTAATCTAAGAGAGGATATCGCTCCTGTCTAGTGTGGGACCATCATTCAAGTCCAGGTTCACGCCATCACGAAGATTAGAGCATCACCACATGAGCATGACCCCATATGCTTTGACTATAAGATGAATCATGTACGCTAAGTTATGTACTAGACCCGACGTATCATATGCTTTGAGTGTCATAAGAAAATACCAGTGTGGCCTTAGTGAAGGTCATTGGGTGGCTATTAAGAATATCCTTAAGTACTTGAGAAGGACTAAGAATGTATTCTTGATTTATGGAGATGGTGATCTTATTTTAAGCGAGTATACATATGCCAGCTTGCAATCCGATAAAGATGATTTCAAATCTCAATCAGGTTATGTGTTCATACTGAGTGGTAGCGCACCGCTTGGAAAAGTCTAAACAAGAAACGACTATGGATTCCTATAGCCGACTAGAGAGTACATTACAGCTTCCAAAGTAGCTAAGGAAGTAGTTTGGATAATGAAGTTATTGGCGTAACTAGGAGTGATACCTGTTATCATAGATCCGATACCTTTGTATTATGACAACAATGAAGCTTACTGCAAGAAATATGATAAATAGCGACATAATTATTTTGTTGCAAAAAGTTTAAATTTGTTATAAAAACTTTTTAGCAACGAAAATATTTTGGTTTTAGGGACGTTGCCTTATCCTCGTCGCGAAAAGTTTTTTTCAACAGAAAAGTGTTTAATTCAATAATTTACAAAGACAATTTTTTTAATATCTCCACACATTTTTTGACAAAATGTTGCCTTGTTGGATATATAAAATTTTGCTGCTAAAAATTCTCAATGATGAGATAAATTGTTGCTAAATTTGAGATATAAAGTAACAAAAGCTCTAATTTTGTTACCAAATGAATTTTGAAAAAAAATTGTATTCCTACCTTGTGAAATTAAGTTATTATTTTAACTAAATGAATAAATGATACTAGATGTAAGATATATATATAATATTAATATTTTTTTATAATAAAATAATTAAATCAGGATATCTTTATTTAAAAGTTATAAGTAAATAAACAAAACATGTCATAACATAGTTTTAATATCAAAACAAAAATGGAATTTAATTTTACTTAGTGATTCTTTAATTCATACATACAAATAAAATACCCAATTCAAAATTTTAAATAAACTTTAATTGTAAAATACAATGCCATGTATTAAAAGGTGGTTCTGCACTTCAAAAGGTTCCTATAATTTTTATAATAATTATATTATATATATTCCGTATAAATTGAGCTAAACCGTTTTGTCAAACCGATAAATTGTTAAATTGTGAAAAGTGAAATGAATATGTGAGCATATAATTAAATATTATATGATAAAATGAGAAATTGATTGAACCCGAAAATAAACCCAAATGAAAAAGAGCAAATTTGGAATTTTGTAAAATGAGAACATAAGGGTTAATTGAGAAAATGTTTGTGTTTAAGTGCAAATAGAAGTGATATATGTGCTATAAGGTAAATTGAGGCAACTTAAATCCAAAAATGGGTTTTTGATGTGCCAAACATGGCCTTATAATGGATAAGTGGTATTAGACCACATTTGATCTTAGAAACCTCCCACTTGTGCAAAACGTTTTTTAGAGAGTGGGAGAGGAGAAAAAGCTAGGGTTTGGAAATAGTTGGAGATTGGTGTCATGTTTGTGAAAGATCTTGCAAGAAGGAAGAAGAAAAAAAGGCTAGGGCTTCAAGTGCAAAGGGATTCAAGGTAAGAACTAAACCCTAGATTTCTTTAAATGGTGTTTGGGTTAGAAAAACCTTAATCCATCCATGGGTTTTGCTCATGGTTGGTTTAGGATGATATTAGAACGTTATTGTAAGTGATTCCCATGTCTTGTTTTGATATTTTGAGGGTTTTTGGAGAAAAATCACAAAAATAGCAGCAAGCCGAAATCGGGGCATATCGCGTTCCGCGCCATTAAACAGGAACCCACACCGACGTAGCCCACGCCGCAATGCGGATGCCCCTCGCGTGGCGAGCCGTGCCCAAAAGGGCACCCCTCGGGTGCGCTATGGCATAGCCTTGCTACGCCGCAGCGGAGTGCTATGTCGTGGCGTAGACACTATTCATTAAGAGCAAATTTCGAATTTTTGTTCTAAAAGTCTCGTATTCGTACACTAATAGTTTAAGGACCCTAATAAATGATTAATGGGGGTTCAATTAAGAATGAAACTAAGTGAAAAATGTACCATACCTCGCTTCGCCTCGGTGATATTTGTTAAGTGTGATTAGTGCTAGTTTACTAAATGTGATGTGTGTGATTTGCTAGGCCGGCATGATCACTTTAACTCCGGGACCGGGATTGACTAAGTAAGGGGCAAAAAGAAAGAGATAGATTGTTTTGTTTTACCTTCTCCTATTCTCGTTTCAAGATTTAAAATGTTTGTTCTTAAATGTATAAGAAAAGCATATTGATTTGTTTTAATTAATTTGAGGCAATTGATTGTGAAATATTTCATATGAAAATTGCATAATTACTGAAAATGAATTGTTTATACAAATGTACATATTGTATTGTATTTTTGATATAAAGGATCAACGCCAATAGAATGTTAACTGCTTAATTCGTGATAAGGATAGATCGTATACCAGGTCAACTTAAGCAAGATCAACAAACGTATTTGACTGCCACTTAATCCGTAGTCTGAAATGATAGTATCTTAGTGTTTATGAATTGATTTTTAATAACCAATCAACAGCCCAGCGGGACCGAATTGTGTTATAAAACAAATGTTTTTATACTGGGCCAAGAGCGCCCAACGGACTGCGCTTTCTGATTTCGATATCCCGTATACCGAAAACATAGGTCAAATTCAAGTAAGTGCGAACTCGAATTGATTTGAGATTGTTGACATATTGGAATTAAAAAAGCATGATTGCAAATTGAAATGAAAAGAGCATTGTGAAATGCATGATTTGGTTATAAATGATTTATTGCATATGAAAGTGTATATTTGGGATGATCAATGAACCATAAATAATTGTATATGAAGTAAGTATATGTATTGTATTGACATTGATCATCCAAAAGATTTGAAAGTTTGTTTAGTAAAACTTCATGATTTGACTCAAACCGAAATGTAAGAATGAGTCAGGAACTACTCAAGCATGAAAATGCTAGTTATCTATCAACGATCGAGGAATGTGTGACTAAAGGCAAGATCGAGGAGCGCGAAATCATAAAGAAAGAATTATGGTGGTGCTTTGATATTTGCATTCACTCCATCTTTTTTGAACATCGATGTTTTGTAAAACAATTAACTCGAACATCTATTTTGTAAATCATTTTGGAAAAAGTAATGACCGCTTCATTGCACCATTTTGTTAAATGTAAATAGCTTATGGGCCTACCTAATTGCATTGAATTTGTAAATGTTTATGGGCTTGCCTCAAATTGAAATCGCTCAAGAAAGATTTGAAAACGAAACGTTTAGATTAATGAAATGGGCTGATAAATGGATCGATTAACGGCTTTGGCCGAAGGTCTTCTGGTTTCTCGGCCGGATCCTCCAACCGGACTGTGATCGGGTTCTGGCTCTACGCCTCCACCTTCACCATCTTCTTCCTTCGCTATATTTCTTGGATATCTAGTAAAAAGACATAAATTAATAAAAATGTAGGCAACAAGTATTAAACTATGTTATAAGATACTTTCAATTACAATAATACATCAAACATAGCTGTAGTCAAAGAGTAATACATCACAAGGAATTACAATGTTTGGATAAGATGATCTCAATTAATATGAGTGTAGATATTTGGATATCTCATTAATTATTTGTGTAGAGAATAATGTTTAGGGTCAAGTTTGTCATGTTTTAATTTATTCATATTCTATTTTAAAATTCATAATAGAGGAAACTCTTTCTTTAAATTTTTTGTTCTTATTTTCTAGGTATTTAGTTTATATTAGATCAAATCTGATTGTTTCTTATTTTCTATAGATTTAATTTAGCTGGTTGTTAGTGTTTTCACTATAAGTGTACTAGTTGTACATTCCAATAAAATCAACCAAGCTATTCCATGTATTTTCGCCTTTGCTTACAATATTTTTGAATTGAATATTAAACATTATTGAAATTTTTCTAATGGTAAACATGCAAAATATTTAAGAGAAATATTTTATTTTAATACGATGTAAACAGATGTGTTAGGAAATTAAATAACAACATATTCAAATGCAAAGAAAATTAAGAATACATATATGATCGATTTTGATCAAATCTCTATAAATTGAAAATTTTCTTATTTGAATTAACTTGTCTAATAAGATTGACTTAGCTGAACTCAAGAAATCCTGTCATTTGAAGTTGATAAAATTAGTTGTATTTTATATATTTAAAAAAAAAAATCGTTATCATCATCTACTGATGTTTACTATCTCATAGAAAGGCAAGATCAGATAATCCTTCAACCTAAATGTAGTGCAAGATTTTAAATTGAACTGGTTTGATAAGTTACAAATTGGAATACTTAGGTTGATAATAAGACAAGAGGTATCACATCCCAATAAGTTCATTTTTGTGTCTTCAATATGAGCACCATTAACCACATGTAAAAAGGGTTAGGTTCATAAACTTACAAGGTCAATATCTGCAAGCTGGTAAAGGCCTCGTTTGACAATGACATCCAATAGAGGGAACTCTTCTACAACAAACAATATTGAAGTTGTTATTATTCCCTTCAAAATAATCAAAATTCTCTCCACTTATAATCTCAATGTAATATGCATTAAACAAGATACAACCAAAAAATAAATATTAAGTTCAGAGCGAACCAATAGTAAAATGTATAATATCCACATGCGTTTGCAAAAGCTAGTGTTATTTTCCCACATTCTATATTAGGAGTTAAAAAAACCTTCTATGGAAAAATATAATGATTGTAAAAGTGTTAGTTCCTACTTAAGGATATGTCTCAAAGAAAGTAATGCAATACTAAAATTGAATTTAAAATAAATTGAAACTATTGCATGAGACAACATAAAAACAAATAATGCAAGATGACCTATAAGTAGCATCAGCAATGACAAAAACACGAGGGCTTAGAGAGTTTTCTATCACCAATCAATAGAAGTCTATTTAAAAGGTTTGCTAGTTAATTACCAAGCATGTTTGAACCTACACAACTAAGAGTATAAAACTCACAATATGGTCCCACGTCATTAATCGTAAGGGAGCTACAAATGATAAAGCCATTAGTTTTATGAATATAAATATATTTCTCAAAGTACTTATTTATAGGATCAAGACAAAATCCATAAAAGGAACAAAAAAATTTGCATGAAAAAACTCAAATCTTTAAGCCTAAAGAGATGCGATCAAACATTATCAAAAGACAAAGAAAAAAAAATGAGCCCCTACAAGTAACAAACAAGGACTTTACATAAAACATCAAAATACAAAAGGAAGAGGTGAAAATCTAACACCAATCAATACCAAAAGTAAAGCAGATTACTATAGACGTAAAACACTCTCGACAATATGTTTGGCTCCTAAGAAAACTAATGAAAGGAGAAGGAAAATAATTATGGGATCATTCATTTTTCTTTTGTTTATGAGGAACCAAAACATAAACAAATGGTAGCATGTGTGTCCCCAACTGACCAAACTTCAGGACCTTGTAGGTTGTTCCATTTTGGGGCTTAACCAAATGTACTAAAGTTACTAGCAGTCTTAGAGAATATATATCACTAACCATCATATTAAAATTTTGAACTTTGTGTTACTCGGTATGTCACAATCTAAAATTAGTTTATGGCACAAAACATACAGGTCCTAGAATGTTGGTTAATTTTCTTTCCTTCTTATTTCTCCTATTAGTCGATGACAAATTGGATGGAACTTTGACAAACATCCAAAATGCCATGACTAACAAAAGAAAGTGAAATGTATATTTTGGGGTCTTAGAAGATACCAAGCTTATTCAAAGCAGAATCAAAATACTATTACCAATTTATGGTAACATGTTCCAAAGACTCATTATATTGATACAGATGGCTAAGCATATTGGAATAGTAAAAGAGTTGGCCTTCTTTTCTTGGTTGAAACAACACAATTTTATTCAGTTTCCACCTCTAATCACTTAATCAAATGTCAACTCTATCTTCATCATAAAGTTGCAAATGACAAGACTTTTAAGAAACAAGTCAAGCTCATGACTACCATTTACTACTAATATAAGGTCCAATGGGTCTTTGGAAGTAAATGTGCGTGAGACTACTCAATATGAACACCCACAATTTGTTGTCCTTATTTCGCTTTTTCCTCCATTTTCTCAACAACCAAACAAATTTGTCAAAAAAGAAAAAGTAACCAAAACCAAAGTAGAGAAAACCCATTTTAGAAACCAACAGTTCCCCGCTGCTCTTTTCATTTTCGCTTCGAACAACCAAACAAAGCATAAAAATTTTGAAAAACTAAAAGGATAAAATAATTATGGAAAAACAAATCAGCCCATTTGAGGAACTAACAAAATCTTACTTCAATTCTTCACACCCCGCTCCTCCCTATTCTTAGCTACCACAGAAAATTTAAGCCATGGAAAAGCAATAAAAAAACCTAAGTTTGAAACAAACAAAATTTCACTTCCTTCATTTTTCCCTAACTTTCTCAGCAACCAAACAGAAGAGCTTCACTTAAACCTTAAACGAAAAAGGCAAAACAAAGAAAACCAGTTTGAAAATAGAACAAGTTGAAGCTTATACATGTCTCTACACTCAAAATCCACAACATTCTTTCCATATGAAGCCTCAACACCCATATCCTTTGCTTCTACAACATTAAATTTCTCACCGGACGACACCGACCCAACAAAGTTTGGGTTCGCCAAATCCAAATCCACCCTCAAGCTTGCCTTAGGGTTAGGGTTTTGCTTCTTGTTATAATTGTAGAGTCGTGGAGGCTTGTCAAGCCTACGGCTATGGAGTTCGAGGTAGGACTTGTCTAGCTTTAGCGTTTCGTGGTGAGTCGTCTTCTAAAGCTTTTACAAGGCTAAGGTTTTAGCTCTAATTCAAATGCCTAGTGAAGATGACACCTCCATGACTGTCACGTTGCTTGTGATTTTAGCTTTCTTCATATACTTCCCCATTTTCTTCTTCTGCTTCTTCTAGTAAAACTTCATATATGCTAAGAAATAGAAGAAGGAAAAAGAGAATCTAGAGATAGGAAAAACTACTTCAGAAAGAGAGGGGGGAGAGAAAAGAGAGAGGGAGGTAGCAAAGACAAGGGAAATGGAGGCACAAAATTGTATATATGTTGGGAGAGAGAGGAAAGGTTGGGGTTACAGCGTGACTCGTTTTTTGTGTGTTATTTCAATTTCGTGATATTTTCATGGCATATTCACTTTGATTATGCTTGAGTCAAATTTTATTTTTTTATTTTTGTGAGGGAGGAGGGAAATGGAGGCACAAAATTGTATTTTTTAAAAGTTGAATAAAATTTATTTTTCACACAAATAATATAAAATTTATATTATATATATATATATATATATATATATATATATATATATATATATATATATATAATATATATATATATATATATATATATATATATATATTATTTATTTTCAAATTTAAGAATAAATTATTTAAATGAGGTTGAATAATCCTATATACAAAAATGTTTTCAAAATGAAAATTAATTTATATCTTTAATAATAATTTATTCACTTCTTGTCCATATATTTTGCTACAAAATTTACATTTTCATCTTTAAAACTATTTCATTGAACAAATATTGAGACAATTTTAAAATTTTGTTGCTAGTAGATATATTTCAGACAAATTGATTTCTCCATGTTAAAATTTGTTGCTAACCCTATTTTTCTAGAGTAGATGTTATTATGTAAGCAAAGAAACTAAGGTCTCTGTCAAAGATCCAAAAATGTACCAAGAGATACCACTTGATTATAGAAATCATTAGTAGACATGAAGAAATCTTAGAGAAAGTGGCTACTGATCAAAATATAATTGATCTTTAACTAAGAGCCACTTCCCTGCATGTCTATGACTCTTATGTTCTCCTATGGTATGAGATATAAAGGTGATTGACTTTCGCAAAGCTGCAGATTGTTGTGAGAAATGCTCTAAAGGCAATTACCTTTATCACTTATCGTACGTCTTATGTTACTATTAAAGACATCTTTATTATATTGATGTTCATTTATTATGGAATTGATAGCGTTTCTCTAAATCAAATACGAAGTCAATGACACATAACATAGCATGAAGGAAATCATGAAGATACCATGATAGTAAGATTCCTATCATGCTAGTAAGATTCCTATCATGTGCAATTAAGGCATTATCTAAATTATCCTAGTCACGTGATCAACGACGCAGACATTGTTGATCTGGATAGACTAGCACATGTCATACTCCTTGATTTTACCAAGTGGTGGATCTTATGAATTGTGATCATGATTTGATTAGAGTTGACATGTGGATGCTTGCTAAGAGTAGCTAAGTACATCGGAGGGCTGCTATGAGACAATCATATGGATTATCTATCATATGTAAATGATAGTCTCATCATAGCAATGGTGTAAGTATCCTTAGACTTGAGGTGCTCAAGGATATCTTGGATGTTGATTCTATGCTTAGACTTTATTCCTTGTCGTTTCAGAGGTCGCTCATGTGGTGATGATCGGGCACAATTTGAGGTGTTCAGTAACAGGAAGCAACATAGGATTCGCCTACCCTAATAAAGGGAGGATACCCATGGCCTATTTTTCATGATCATTACTAAGAATCTCTAGCCATAGTGGAAATACTACAGAAGAGTGTCTTCAAGGCATAATTGATGAGTAATGGGTCTAGGACAAGATCTAATATCACTTAGGCTTAGATGTGGCGCAGCTTACCATGGAAGCTATAATTGTCCATGTTCCTCGAACCGAGTGGGGTATAGATCGGGTGAAATGACAAATCGCTCGGTAATTGTCTATGGAAGGGTTTGTAGTCAAACCACTAACTCTCCAAATAATCGGGGTCAGTGATGTGTCGCTAGATACCCGCTTTCATGACTTGCTTCTCGATTCAATAGTTGAATCAAGTGGCCAACATAATCGAGAACTTAATGGGTCACACATATAGAAGGTTTGAAGTTGATATAACACGGGTTTGGATAGTGATCCAAATATGAGAGAATTAATCTATGGAATTAAAATTACAAGATTAGTGGACTTGAAACAAAGTGGCATAATAAGAGAAAAGAAGGTTTGAAAAGCCTATTAGTAGTAGATGATACATGCATAAAAGATGCATGCTCCTTATCCTATCTCTAAGTAAGGGCCCTTTGGTAATATTTCAAGGGCTAGGGATCTCCTATATAAGTGTTATGATAGGGAAAACCTAACCCTAGCTGTCTTTTCTATACTCTACAGTGAGTTTTAGAGAGAGTTTTCTTTTCTTATGAAGTTAAGAGTTCTAGAGGAGTTATATCAAATCTGTCTCCTTCTTCCTATTCATTTTGATCCTCGCTAGCACTCTGATCTTTCACAATTGCTTCCTTAGAGGTTTTCGGACACCGCCTTCATGTGGATACCGGGCAGACGAACCTAAGAGTTGGTTTGTTTTTGGATGTTGCAAATCCATCATTTGAACGACACCTTACTTCATCTTTGAAGGTAAGAACTTGAGGGGTCCTTATTTGTTCAAACCGATTCATGCTAGAAGGGATCCTGATGGATTTCCTTCTCAGATTGTTTTGCCGCTTGGCATGTGCTGCCATGGAGAAATCCCAACATATAATCTAAAAGATAAAGAAATGTAGAAGGTCGATCACCTATCCCGATTAGCATTTGTTTTATATATCAGCAGCCACTTATCGAGGAAAATTTAAAGAAGAACTCATTGAGAGAGAGTTCCTTGGTATGTCAATATAAAATTATTGACCACCAGAAAATTACCCATCAATTAGACTAAATAGATGAGAAGCATTTATGTCAAAAAATTCATACCTATTATCGGGAAGAACCATCATTATATAAGTATCAGACCGATAAGATTTTTAGAAGATGTGTTCCGAATGAGGACCAAGGGCACATTTCCATGATTAAGCCATTGAAATGGCTTAGGAGGACATTTCACAACCCAAAAGACAACCCTTAAAGTATTACATTCAGGATTTTATTGGCTAACTTTGTTCAAGGATGCTAAAAATATTTTTAGGAGATGCGATCAATGCCAAAAGCTTGGAAAACATTCCAAATGATACACTACTCCGATGGTGGGAATTTTTTTATGTATAAGGAACTTATTTTATAGAATATTTCTTTCATCCATCCTTCAGTTTATTTACATTTTAGTGATTTATGTATCCAAATGTGGGTAAAAATTGTAGCTTGTAAAACAATGACCATATAGAAAGAAATTCCTTAAAGACAACATATTTTCTAGATTTGGGATGCCTAAAGCTATTTTAAGTGATGGAGGCTCGCATTTTTATAATAGACCATTCGAAAAACTCCTTGCAAAGTATGGGGTGCAGCATAAGTTAGCCACACCTTATCACCCTCAAACATGTTGTCAAGTCAAGTTA
This sequence comes from Tetrastigma voinierianum, assembly GCA_016808115.1. Taxonomy (NCBI): domain Eukaryota; kingdom Viridiplantae; phylum Streptophyta; class Magnoliopsida; order Vitales; family Vitaceae; genus Tetrastigma; species Tetrastigma voinierianum. The sequence continues at coordinate 3,601 of JAEQBH010003218.1, read as the reverse complement.
GCAAACAGAGAAATCAAAACAATTCTAAAGAAAGTAATAAATACTAATCGCCGGGATTCTACATTTTTACCACTACAAAATTTAAGTTTATGATATATCATCCATGGCGCTTCCAAAATGTCATTGTTAACGTATGATTAGACATATTAAGATGTTAATATAAGTGTTATTATGATATATTTTTAAAATTTCTTTAGACGCTTTATTAGAAGTGTCATTGATAACATGGCTCTATTTGAAGACCTTGGACTGTTTTTTTAATGTTTGGAGCGCCATCATCTATTATAGTTTACTAGATGATTTTTTTTTAATTTAAAAATTATCTCAAACCCTACCTTCCCATCGTTAGAACTCGATAAAACCAGAGAAGAAGTAGGAAAGAGTAACGAAATTTTTTTTGAGAGAGAACAGAGGATCTGTTATGGGATGTGATTTTAGGCAAAAGAATGCCCATTGGAGACATTAAAGGAGGATAGGGCAAGATCCATCTCCAAGTTTGAAGCTTTCAGTGAGTAGTGTGGGTAGGTTGTGTTGTATGCAATAGACAAGGCTGTTCTTGAAGGTTATTTAGGGGCGGGGAATCTTCGATGTTGTTGATCGATAGTGGCTCGGTCTCAAAGGGTGGGTCTGGGGTGATAATCATCTGAATGGGAAAGTTGTGGAACATTTGGATGGAGGGAATGTCACAAGTGTCAAGGAGAAGGCGACCATTGAATAAGAGGGTCTGTCAGCAAGCGGGCATGAATGATATTTTTGAACCCTCGTTTCATTCTTTTTTTGGGTGTTTGAGAGAGGGAATTGCTCTGCTACTGTTACCCCCTTAGCCTTTTCTTCTCTGTATTTTTTCTTTTTCTTTTTGCTTCTCCTCTTTGGATTATTGTATATTCATTTGGTGTTATAGAAGAAGAGAAGAGAGCATGGAAAAACCCTGGAGAGAAAAAAGCTTGATGTTAATCTTTTTCTTTCCCTTGGAGGTTGTTTTCTGTTTTCCATTTGGGTTTCTCTTTGGGGATGTTAATATATTTCAATATGGTGTGCAAGTTTCAATCTTGGGGTTATTGCTTGATGAGTTGAGGTTTCCGGCATTCAAGTGTTTTATTTTGTAATTATAGGTTTGTTGAAGTCTTAAGATATGGGACTTGGGGTTTTAAGTAACTTTGTTTTCTCTGATTTGTATTAAACTTCTGTTTTAGAAAAGCAACATGCAAACAATAGGGAGTACACATTTTGGCGAGTGTTTGAGAGCATTGATGAATCTAGTAATTTTAGGGTGATCAGTTTTCAACTTATCTAATTGCTTACAGTTTTGCATTATCAGGTTTGTCAAAAAATTCGTGAAGTTATTAAAAAGCTAGATTGACACTGAGAATTTGGAGTTTGCCATGGTAAATAAAATAAAAGGGGGAAACTTTGTAAAAAGGAAATTGAAATGCAAATGATGAAAAAGATCAACTGAAAAAGAGGGTTGATGAAGTATTATTTCTTGTTTGTACTGATTTTTACCTGCTATTTTTTCTTCTTAGTTAATGATCTAATTTCTATTCTTTGAATTTGCTTGACAAGTCCAAACATAATGACGTGAAATATTATGAGTGCATGAAGCATTATTTTCATCAAATGCATGCAACCTAAATTTATGAGTTATCTTTTTTAATTAACTCTGCTTGTTAGATTGATGGTTGTTATTTTCATATCCATAACTTGAATGTTCTTCTTATCGCCATTAAGGCGCCTTAATGGTCATTCCATGTGTAGTGCATCTAGGAAGCAGATATAGATCAAACACTCTACTGATCATTTACATATCAATTTTTACCAGGCTTGAGATTCTATAGAGTTGGTTCATTGTCCATTTTGGACTTTATTGATGGCTGAGCATACTGATGGGATTTGCTCTTGTGTGCCCTCCAATTGGTATGTTCTTGTTGTTCATTTGTGGGTTACTTTCGTGTACTCTTTTATTAGGTGATATTAATACAACTGATATATATCTATAAAAAATAAATAAATCAATAAAAGAAAAATAAAGGTTTTTTCTCAGTATAATTAGTCTACAATGCTCTACAAGGAAGAAAAAAAAGTTCATAATGAGCTTCTTGTGATTTTCTATATTGGATCGAATATACAACCAGAATTTCCTTATTATTAACATTTATTCGTGTTTATGCTAAAGGCTTCATTCAATTTCATTATAGATACAATTATTAGAACCAAGATTTTGCTTTCTTGCAGTACGAATGATAATCATAACCATTTTAATGTAAGAAAAGAGATCCAGATAATGATAAAGAGACTCACAATTTTTTTTTTATGAAGAATGGAAAATAAAAAGCTATTTTTGGTTTGATTTATAGTGAATTTTTTAAAGAAAGAGGGATGGCTTAGAATTTCGAACGACAAGATGAATGAATTAGAATTTAGTAGTAAGAATGAGCAAGCAATTTTCCAATAAGAAGCAGCTACTAGTTTATTTTTATGTTGGCATACTATTTGTTTTTATTTCATATTTCATATTTTACTTTATATTCTTGTCTTCTTTTTTGTCTCAATATAATAGAAATTGTTTTGTCTGCTCTGTCAACAAATCTAGAGTATCTAAAAACAAAGTATGATTCTTTCATCTTTTCTGATATTTTCCTCACATTAACTTAAGTGAAAGTCGAAACAGGGACAAAAATAGTTGGTATTTTTGGGATGTTATTTGTCTTAGATTTATCTTCAAAACCTTGAAATTTCCCATGCTTAATGTGCCAAGGTTTTCTACATGAAGCAAGACCTAAAGGTGAGGAGCTTTAATCGATCCCCTGCCTGTCTAGTTTCTAATGAATATTTAGGTTCCCCATTTTGGTTGTGACTATCCATATTAAGTTTTAACCTACAATCATTAAAGAACTTCCTATGTATTATATAGGTAGTATGTTTGAATTTATATGTTAATTAAGGATTAGAGTGCCTAAAACATTCTTCGCACCCGTTCATCACATCCTGTTGGAACCCTTGATTTTTTTTTTTTTGCTTACCACACAACATAAGGTTTAGCACTTTGCCAAGAATTGACCCACACCAATAAAAATAATTTTGTGTTAAATATCCTTTCTGTGTCTGAACAGGCAAGGAACAAATGGACCCTCAAGGATTTACTTCAACTCTGAAAGGCTGAAAACCATAGCTAGAGCTGGCCATTTAAGAAACACACAATTTTTAGTATTTATTTGTTTATTTTATATAAAAAGATCTTGAATTTTGTTGGTTGACTTCATGATGAAGGGAAAATCAGAATTTTATTTATTTTTATGTACAAAATTTTCACTATAACCTAATTAAGAGACTCTGAAAAAGAAAGTGAAAAATTCTTGAGGAGAACTAGAAATGCAGCCCATTTGGTTCATTAATTCTGTTAGTGTGGCCCATACAGGTAGGGTTTTTTTTTCTTTCTCAAAGGAGGGCTTTCAATATCCCTGCAGGAGCAAATGTTTAAATCTTTAACAGGATGCCATGTGTGTATATTGTAGATATCTAGTTGTATTGATGAAGCACTTTACACATAAATTGGAAGCATCCTCCTGAGCAAAGATCAACAACTCAAGATTTCATATGTTTC